>JAUOZQ010000192.1:0-93651 GCA_030710315.1 Anomotaenia brevis
TTCGCAGGATAGACTACCACTTATCAGCAAAACTATGTTAAAGTGTATATTGTCAGAAGCACTGAAAACACTGATGTTTATGGCATGAGGCTTGCACTATAGAGCATTTCTTTGGAAAGACGGATGTAATCTTGATGTCGGAGCCGGCTTCGTAACTACGTCTATCAACTTTTACCCAAGGTGCAAGATAGCATCCGAAGGCGTCCCTTACCGAGTACCTAAGTACACTTCTCGTCATTGCTTTTGCTAAAGTAGCTCTCCTCCCAAAACCACTGTAAAATTTCAAATAGCAAAACGATAATGTCCTGGCAATGGGTAATTATGAATGATGCTCTAAGAGGAGCTGGCTTCTAATTTTCAAGCGATCCCATAATTCATCTCGGAAAATATGTCTAAATTGCACGATGAGTGTGCTTTCTCTTTTTAACAGTGAATTCTTTCAATTTTTTAACAAGCTATCTGCTACTTCATTTTTGCAAGCTTTCTTTGGATAAATGTGATTCGAAGAACACACCAATTTTAGTTACAATTTCTTTCTGGGGCATTATATATTATTTGTGAATTTTGCACAAATGAAACAAAGGACCAAATGTTACATTTTATTAAGAATTGTTGATAATCGATGAATCCCCACATTCTAATCGTTGGTTTACAAATATATTAGCCACTGTCAATTTTTTTGGTTCTGATTAAAGTTGTTATGCTAGTTCTCGCACATGAATTTATTATTTAAAGGCGACAAATATGCTGTGTGGTTTATGAGCACCAATAAATTTTGAATTCGTTCGAAAAAATATGATTGAATCTTGAGGCATAAATGTGAAATATATCAAAAGTAATTAATGGAAAAAAAACACTCTGTGGCTCGATAAAATCCTGTTAAGGATTGTCAAAGTTAGTTTTCAATAATTAATCAAATTGAATTTCATCTCCGTTTTGTGGTCTCAGTGTAATTTCCTGTTTCTCTGAGAGGTTTGAGCATGCAATTCTGGATATGAATGGTTTAAGCTCAAAACTACCAAAGCATGCCAAGGTTTACATAAATTCACCTACAGCCATTCTATTTATATATTGCCTTTTTGTTCAATGGAAACTTCTCTCAATTCCTCACTTTTTTGACTTTTCTAAAGTACATCACTGAAAACCTATGAACCCAGTCTTTATAATGACTGATAATATTGTGAAAGGGTCGGAAAGATACAACCTGGTGATTATGACCATCAAAAATGCATTTTGATTTATTGGCAAAAGTGCAATAGGCCGCATGTGAGAGGTGGAATTTCACAGCTTATAGATATACATACATATTTGGATAACTGACGTCTTTCACTAAGCCCTTCGGCATCAAAATATTCTCTTTATTCTACCTCAATCTTCAAAATTGAATAAGTGAAGCAAATCCGAGTAACCACTATTCTGCCGTTTCTGCAAGTGTTAAACAATTTTTTTCCAAATATAGTCTTTTATGGTGACTTGCAAGACTGATGATCCCGACCAACAAACAGAAAAATCATTAAAATAGCAAATTTTGAAAATATGAAGGCTACCCAGTCATGTAAAATTTTCCTAGTTGCGCTGAAACAGTTTAACGGTGGATTTATAATGGTTATGTTCAGCCCCACTATTTCCTAAGCTTGCTCCTTAGCAGTGCCTTCATGTCCAGGAGTGACATTTGAGTAATAATAGTTTGGCCTATTTGCAATGACCAAAACCATTTGGTTTTGAGGGATTTTCCGGAACTTATAAACACAGGTCATCGAGCTTCTTAAGTAATAATCGTATTAGCTCAGAGGATTCGTCGTACAAGCAGAGGAAGACGCCGAATCAGACCAGAGTCCAAGCCACAGGGGTGGAACATACTCAAAACCTATATCACATTCCTCCCCCCCCCCAAGGGGTTGAAGAAACAGTCTTCCGATCGCACGAAAATCAAGGTGTTCAAAGGTATATTAATAGCTTAAAAGTGTTTCATTACATGTCAGGCCAGAGACAAAGAATTTGTGTCAATATATCCATAAAGTTTCCAAGATCCTTCTATCTGATATTTTTTAATACGTTGCAGTCGACTCAATTTCAAATGGCGTAGTTTAATCAATTTTGAACTAAAGGATAGATAAAAAATTCACACACCTCAATCCAACAGTTAAGTGTGATGGTCTGACAACGCTCCGAAACGGGCTCTATACGATTTTTAAATGGGA
The DNA here is from genome assembly GCA_030710315.1 of Anomotaenia brevis. NCBI lineage: Eukaryota > Metazoa > Platyhelminthes > Cestoda > Cyclophyllidea > Dilepididae > Anomotaenia > Anomotaenia brevis. Next base: position 2,202 of record JAUOZQ010000192.1, read on the forward strand.
AGGAAATAGCGATAAATTTCTGCATCGTCTTCTTGAGGCTTACGGTACTACTACGCATCCAACGTAATGAGGAGGTTCTCCAACCGAAATACTCATGGGTCGGAAAGTAAGCGCAACTAACACTATGCGGCCAATGATGACCACCCTTCAGACGAATAAGACTTCCAGAAACTGATTTACGAAACTAATGTCGGAGGGCTTCGGACCGATGAGAATCAGTTAAACACAAAGTAGACGTCGGAAGTGAAACCTGAATCTCGTAATTGAACGAGCTGTACCTTGCCAACAGGAGACTGCGAAAGTCAATCCTTACCAATCTTGAGACTATAAGGTCACCTAAATCCCTCCTATCCCGTTCTTTTGAAAAATCAGTCTCAATTGTGATGTTACACGAATGGAGGTGCTTATACTAATGATGAATGATTACTACTATTACGCGCAACACAATTAGCCATTTCCCCGTAATTGCAGTGTTATGAAAATACAAATGCAAAGGAGTCAGTTTAACTTTAACATGGAGTAAAAGTGTTCACCATCTGTGCGGATCACCTTCATTTTAAAGATGTACTGTCCTTTGTCATCTTGCCTCGCAAATATGGGAGACGTTTGAACTCTAGCGGTTGCTGAGCGCTGGGTACGCACGAGTATAAGGGACCTCCGACGCTGGCTAAGAAGCAAACATACCAACAAAATCCAACTCTCGGTGGTCTATTCTATCCATTAGACATGTGTTCTCTACAACTGGCCGCTTATTTTCAATAAATCCCTATAAGGTAGAGATGTTGTGGTGACCCAGGAGTATTATCCTATCGTCAACCGTCGACAAACCCAACCAGTCACACCTCAGTATTGCGCGTGCATTTACCTGATTCAAACATAAGACTAAGTGTGTTGACCATAATCCAATTGGTAAGGATTTTTACTAATAAATCAGGTCAAGTAAGTCTGAACACACCTACGACGTACTTCCTTTTGGTATCAAGACTACCAATATTACGCAGCCTAGCTGATCAGCTTATGAAGCGGAGCATAGAATAGCTATTCACTGCAAGGCAATTATAAAGGGAGGAAATTCACCACAACTCTTAAAAAGTCCATGCCGTTGACTTACTCTAGCACTAACTAATTATCTCTGCTTATATGCATTTAAGAATGCAAAGATAAATACACGTAAATACATGTATCTAAAGATTGCTTAGCTCAGTTCCTTTTAATCCGAATTATGTTCCATTGAAACACGTGGTATATTTGCACACCAAAACCATATCTCAACAAGCATTTAACCCCATCAGACAAAGGCGAATCCATTTAGGAGCCTCCTTAAAGTGACAACGAATATCCTATTCAAAACTTCCCTATTTCTGCTCTAGGTCTGTCTTGTTAGAATATGAGCTCTCAAATGAACAAGGGTTCATAACGTGGCGATGGTTGAGTGATGCAAACAGAATTCGATTTCAGTTACTCTACCCAAATAAGTATGCAGTCGTCACATTTACGAAGATGTTTTTTTCCGAGTATCAAGAGAAAAGATTGTTAGGCATTTGCTAACGAAGTGTGGGTTGATGCTCGACTGAGTCAAAATTAGAGGTACATAACGGTTTTTCTTCAGGGAAAGAGATCAAACGATATTGTAGGCTCGTAGTAATTATCGCTGCATAGACCTAAACATTTAGCAAGGAAATTCGTTAACAAGAAAAAGCGTTACAATTTTGTTGCATTTTTTATTGGCGGTGTACCAAAATGAACGGATATATTTCTGAAAAAAATTGAACTGACTTTGCATAACGAAACAATCTACTTTCCATCTGGTTTAACTTTTCATGTAAAGCTACATTGTCAGGTGAAGGTGCGTTCATTTGTTCTAAATTTGCAGGCAATTCAGGAATGGAGACGAAGGCAAGATTCTGATTCAAGGTTATAGCTAGAAATAAATCCGTCGGATGGGCTTGGGCTTAGCAAAACCACCAGAGGCCAGTGCTGGCTGAATAATACTAGACAAATTTTGGTAGCCCTGTCAAAGCCTAGAATGATTAATCAAGTTTTGCTTTACTGGACCATGCCTATAGGAGGTCGCTTGAAAAGTCGTGCTTAATGGTTTTCTAATGGAATATCATAGTAGTAGTCTGCATGTAGGTGTAGTTGTTCTACTGGGATAAGGGGACAACTAGCAGGTCGCTCCTACCAGCCTGTTCGTACAATTTTTTTCTAATTCGCTCTAAGACCATGAGTTTTGAAACAAAGCTCGGCGCCCAGGTATTGGTACCCTTAAGCTTATAAGGGGTAGTTAACAAAATAATTTACGAGTAGCTGACCTCTACATAGACAAGGAATTTAAAGTCTTACATTTGCAAGGTGAAGAATGGGCTACATCAATTTTTGGAATATTTAAACCAAAATTAGATGACCAAATATTGAGAGAAGATCACTCTACATAGTAAGGAAACTGTAGTGGTTGCTAGGAAGCAGAGTTGTGCTATTGTTGTGCTGTCAGACCAAGGGTCAGGTCATTAAATGCACCTCTTGTATAATGTTCAGCTAAAGTCATTATGGTTGTAAATTATCTCCACAAATTTGGAACGGAGCGGCGGAAAGATTCCACTGATCAGATTTTGAACGCCCCTGAGGGAGAAATCGCTATAAATATTACTATCTGAACCGTGAATTTCCTCGGGTTGCAGTGAAACGTCGGTGACATTGATACCAGAGGTCACCAAAGGTGACTTGACGATGTTAGATGGATTTTAATGCAAAACAAATAGCCAAACTCTCCAAACCCAACATATCAGGTAAGAATTTAAATCAGGAAGCGCGATTTGGCTTTTTAGTTTAATAACATCTCGCAGCAGTTGGAAGTCATAGCTGTTGTTATCTCACTGCTTCTCTAAAAAAGCATTCATGATCCTGCGAGTGCACAGGTAAATGCGTGCATTTTAGTGAATTAGTGATGCTTATTCACCAGGGTTTAACTAAATTGAATCCACTTCTGTCAGTAAACGAAGCAGATTTGGTATGATTTAACGTTCTCAATCTTGAGTAGCACTTTTCAAGCATGACATTTAATTAGTTGATTGCAAAAGTGCTTATTTGTCATAAACGGCTTGGAAAGCACTGATTCAATTGGTTAGCGTCTCCACATCAGCTCATAGCGCTTTGCTATACTGAATTAGCACTACTGAATAAAATGTTAATTTAAATAGATGCTTTTTAGCTCCCCCTGAGGCACTGGCCAGAATTTATTATCAAGGCCACCTCCCGTGCACTGCTTGCTGTTATCCACACGCCACGAACCTTTTTCCAGCGATTTTCTACGTCGTTATCGAATTCGATTATTTCGAAACTGTTGAGCTGTTTGCGACATAATCAGTGCAGAAATGGTGAATACATTATCTACCAGACCGGAGGCAAGAAGGTAAGAACAAAGAGAATTGTTTCATAATTTTCGAGATCACTAATGTATCCATCGTTGATCAGTGCTACTATATTTCTCATATATGTCGCTTAAGCGATTAAAGTTAATGCATACATGCATGATAATGTACAATGATTTTGCATCTTTAGTCTTAAGCGAAAGGCTTTTAATATTCAAGCGTTTTGCCTACTGTAGTGCAATTTCAGCTTTATTACTATATAGGCAGTTTCAGTTTTATTTTAGAACATGCTTATTTAGAAGCAGAGCTTCCATTTCACTAAAAAGTGCATGGATAGAGCATTATCTGTCATTTCGAGTGTTCACCAGAGTTGTTTTGAACTGTATGTTTCTTCGGTACTGCGAAGAAATATATTTAGCAGCCTTATCTGTCACTTCAGCAAAATTTATTTGATCAAGAGCAATGAGTTCTTGATGTGCTCCTGCGTCGCGTTGATGATAGCGTACGTCGCTGGCGTCATTAGAGACACCCTTCCTCAAGCGGGTTGTCGGCTCTCTCCAGGGTCCTGCCGTCGCCGCGTTGGTCAACGCCGAGTAGACATTGGAGATGCAGGAGCAGCGCTCAAACGTCTTCCCGACCTCTGGGACAGTGTTGACTTCAAAGCTGTTTTAAGTCAAGAAATAGTCCATTTACTTTTAAAAGAAACTATTTACAAGCTACACTAAATGATTAAAATGAGTTCCTCTATTTCTGCCTATTTCGATTACTGCTCGTTGTGACAGTTTCAACAATATTATCAACTCATTAATTTAGCTTATGTTAGGTAATAAATCAATTTCGAAACCAGAGGACGATAACGAATCGGCTTAATTTCAATTTCGATAGTAGTTAATGCTTATCAAATGCCGAGATGCAAATATAAGTGAATAGCAGATGAGGCTTGAGAACTAGGTGAGAAGTTGAACAAACCTCTATCAGAGCTCGACTATTGGCAGTGCGTCTCGCTGCCCTCAAGTTTGCTAATTTATATGTTAAAGAGTGGTTCTGCTTGCGCGACTTATGACGTCAATGACCTGCACCAATCACGTCGCATGCCACTCCTAGGTTAGTCAAAAACTGCATCACACTAATGACATATCATACGCACTTTTAATATATGTAGTACTGATGGAGCATTGCTGCCATCCTTTCGGTATTTAACCGCCCATTAATCTGATGGACAGACTCTAAATTAGTGGAAATCAGCCGATTTCCAGGCACACGAAAAAAGGAATGAATAAATTGCCCCATAGCAATTTCGAAGCGCATGGCAAGAGGAGGGGAGGGAGCCGCAATCAACTATGCACAACAAAACAACCGCAAATTATCCACCGGCAGCCGGGTCCTGTTGTGGACACGCCGAGAAGACCACAGAGGCCATTCAGCCACAAGATACATCTACAAAATTCTCGCGCACCCACAAGTGCCTCCTGAAATCCGCCACCGACGACGAACCCGATTACCCTTGCTATCGTTCGACGATGTTTCCACGACCAAAGTGGAAACTGGATTATTTGTCTAAATAGCGACTTCTAAAAGCAAAGCGGGAAGGCTTCAATTAGATTCCCTCCAAGATGGATTTACTATCCCGTTTAAGATAGCCCCACTACCAGAAGTGGAAGAGGTAACATGTGTCCTCGACCGTCTATTACTAGTGTATGATGATGTGTGATTATTGAAATGTTGAGTACTAGAACGTTGGCTAGAAGAAATGAGGTGAATCTACTGAAAGAAGGCAAGTTCATCGTTTATAAATGGTAAGCAATTCCAGGATGATACTTATTAAGGTCATTTATAATTTGTGTTTGTGTGTGTGGGTGTGCTAGGATTGGGTCGACCTGATTTGCAAGTAAACAGATCGGTCAGTTAGGTTTCGTTGGATACGCTCAGGCCATGAGGGGGTTCAGGAAGTGCGATGCCACTGTCAGGTCACCATAGTAATCCCCCTAGAGCTTTTGGTGGGATCTGAGATGCAAAAAGAAACGCTTGATAAACACTTTCTGCCAACCTGGAAGTCAAGGTTACAGTAAGTCCAGCAGCTTTTGCGAGGGACTTGAGTTGTCAAAAATGTACTTTATGAAGTTATGGGCGTTATGGTGTCTATCTGGTGGTAAATGGGCAGAGTGATGGGAAACCCACCTGTGGTGAGTCTGCGGCAGGAAAGGTTTTTACTCCACTTCGACTCGTCGATGGAAATATCCAGTGGACAAGGGTCAGAGGTGAAGAGCTAGTCTGATGATGAATAAAATATTAGATAATGGGCTTCTGGTGGATGCAATCAGTGAAATGTGAAAGACGTGGCTGGCATAGATGACTATCTGGAAAATAAATATGCTTTCAGAAAAGAAACAGGATTATGTTTTGAAAGACTGCTGAGATGTCGTAGCAGTAATACAACTTTGGCAGTTGAAGCATCTTTTAGCGTAAATTTGATTTATCAATGTCAACATTTGCCATTATATGTGGTCCTTTAGTTACCCTGTTTGAGTGAATGAAAAATTTAGTCCATCTGTTGGACTGATATGCTTGAAGGACAGTGGATCAAATGGATTTCATGATCACATTTGCTGAAATAAAATACGATTATATATGCAGGATTGATCAAGAGGTATAACATGATCTACTTTGATTTTTGAAACATGAGATTGCTTAAAATGTGGAGTAACATTGCTAAGATTATGCAACTGAGGTTTGCAGGGGTCAGGTGATGTTGCACACTGCAATCCCTTAAAATATTTTGATGAATTATTAGAAAACATTCTTGTACGCATTGATTTCGTTACCTTAATACTATGAGGCTGGTTCCGCCTAGTTTTAATGCTCATAAAGTATGAAGCTAGGTTAAAGTCCTCTCTAAGACGGGTAGTTAGGGATCTATCCCTTATGGGGATTTCCCTAAATCAGAATGTGTAGAGTGGTCAGTTCTGCAGTTTGTTTACTCCATTGACTCTTCAGCATCATTTGAGCTGCCAAAAAATCGGAAAATTCCCTTTTTGCAGAAAATACGTGAGACACAATATGAACCCACTCTCATGCAAGTTCACGTAAAAAGTGAATAGCAGTATGCACGGCCTCAAAAAAAGACTCATTTACTCACTCATAAGTTGTAAATGACTAATACGCTCTTCCTTATTCTACTGGCTTCCGGTACAGCCTTTCCTAATTTTAATAAGTTCCTTTCTTTCAGAGGCAAACGATGGAGACACGAATATGGAAAATGGAGCAAGTGCTGCGATATACAGTGCAATATTCCAATGCCCAAAGTCAGGTTGCACGTTGTATGTCCTTCTACAAATGGAACATACATTTAAGAAAATGAGAACAGTTCAACTTCAGTTTCACTCGGCGAATGTGAATATCTCCGGATTGGTACTGCGAGCAACATTCGCTTTTAACAAATTCATACAAAGGTCATGAATCATTCAATTTTCCGAAATTATTCTGATAAATTTCTGCAAAATTGATCTAATAGATACAATATATTAACTGCTTTTCTCTTATTTATCACTGAGTGTAAGGTAAATGAGAATATATGTGCAACCATAGCGAAATACTCTCCCGCTAGCTTCTGCATTCTTAGCAAATAGTACAGCCTAATGAATCCCAAAGAAGTTCAATGTATATAGTGATAGCAACTGCTTAAATAGTGCTCCTTTCTTAAGTCTAAATAAGAAACGAATTTAATAATGTAATGTATTTTATCAGTGAGCAAACACAAGATTAGGACAGAGGGGATAATCACTTGAGAAGAATGCCAAGCGGAAGTGATGAAGCAGCTGTGAAAGGTGGATGATGCAGAATACCATGTAAAATTTCATGCTGATTATGGATTTTCAAAATTTATTCCAGCCTGAGACTGAGAGAGTTAGTAACTCTGGTGAAAGCTGTGTCGACACATGGGAATACAGCTATTCAGACCGTCTTTGATTGCGTTTATATAGCCGACTGCGTTTCTAAATGGAAAATCCGCTGGCAATACGACGAGATCGCTGGTGCACTCATCCACACGAACGAGGTTAACTTCTCCTTTGTTATTGAAAGCGAATGCTGCTTGCAGTAGCAATCCTGAGATATTCACTGTCACTGAGTAAGCTGTCGTGAATGTCTGAAATATCTAATCAATATGTTGAAGGACATACAAAATGGAACGAGACTTGGGGCATTGATATATTGCAGGCAAAATTTTCATTTTCCAATGTCAAGCGTGAGCATTTTTTTACCCAGGATTCTTTATTTAAGATTAGAGCCTTGAAATAGAGCATTTCCGTTGAGATTTCCTTCAGTTCACTGTACATCGCAGCACTTGCTCCATTTTCCATATTCCTGTCTCCATCGTTTGCTTCATCAACTGAATCTAAATTGGACCTCTAGAAGAAAGAGACTTACCAAACTTAGAGAAAGCTGTGCTGAAAGCCAGTAGAATAAGGAAGAGTGTATTGGTCATTTACAACTTGAGTGAGTGAATGAGTGAATGGATGAGTGGGTGGGTCTTTGGGCTGGAGGCCTTATATACTGCTGTTCACTGTTTACGTGAACTTGCAAGAAAGTGGGTTCATATTGCGTCTCACATATTTTCTATAGCTCAAATGATGCAGAACAGTCGATGGAGTAAAGAAACTGCAAAAATTACCATTTTACACATTCTGAGTTAAGGAATCCTCATGAGATATAAATCCCTACTACCCCTCTATCAGAAGACTTCAGCTTGGCTTCACACTACATGTTGATTGAAACTTGACAGAACCTGCCTCAGAGTAATGAAGCGACTAAATCAATGTTCACAAGAATGTTGTCTAATAATGTGTCGAAATATTTTAAAGGAATCCAGTGTGCAAGCATGACCTGAGCCTTACAAACCTCCGCTGCATAACCTTAGCAATACTACTCCTTATTGCAAACATTTTCTAATATTTCAAAAATCGAAGTATATCATGTTATACCTCTTGATCAATCCTGCATATTTAATAGTATTTCATTTCAGCAAATGTGACCTCGAGAACCATTTGATTCTTTGAACATCAAGCATATCACTCCTACAGATGGACGAATTTTTTATCCACTTAAACAGGGTAACGAAAGGACCGCATCTAATGCAAATGGTATCAATACTTATGCATACTATTTACGCTATAAGATGATTCAACTGCCAAAGACAAAGTACTCCATTTTATTGAAATTGCACATCACATTTTTGGCATATTAAGTAGAGGTTAGAATCGCGATCAGCATCTATCATAAACCGCAATACCCGCTTCAGTGCAGGCACATTGACTGACGGAGAACATCTAAAGTTTTACTGAATTTTGAAAGTACCTAAGGAAAATTAATTGATCACTTCTTTACGATAACCTTTTCAGATAACGCATTAACTGAGCAAAACGCAAATTGGGCTGATTGCGGTTTATCTGGCGTATAAGGTACTTAACACTGACTTTATGAGGGACGGAGCAGAGAGGTGTACTTGTTTTGCAAGAATTTGCCTCAATGTGAGCACACTTTGCAGCAGGTGTGGGTGTGAGTTCGTTAAGCCTCCAGTACCTCGTTTTCTCATCAGTAATTGTGAGCATGAATGAAGAATCGGGTGAAATCATTTACTTTTTATGAACTAAAGATAAAATAATGAGAATCATTGCAAATATTTTAGTCGTAGTCGCTGCAAAAGGCTAACCATCTAAGAGTCAGAATATAGATTCGTTTGCGATAGTGCAAATCACCACTTTCATCTCTATGAACAATTTTCTCATTCCTAAGCTGTGCATACAATAAGAAAGCATTTGCAATTGTTACGTTAAAAACACCAAAATTCAAGATGGACTATTTTGAATAGGTTTTTCTACACTAAATACGACCCAAATAAAATCCTCGCTTCTTTGAGCAAACATCCTCGATCTGCTTCTAGGGACAACTTAAATCTCTAGACTTTGAAAGGGACTATTTTAAATTAAATGACATAAAACAAAGATATCAGCATTAGGAGCAACTTATGAGCGCTTTTACAACAGACTACCGATAGATAGTGTGCGAACACGATTTGGTATGCTGAAATTCACATTCCCACGTCTTCTGCATTTACACAAACTCATTACCCAAGAGCCAACTATTCCTATAAACGTGAAGATTTAATGAACTTAGCTCTGTTTTTTAAAATATTGAGGTTGGTTTCGCAAATAACACGAGGATTGAAAGAAAAGAGAGAGAGAGACATATCCAATCATTTGTTCGAATTTAGCTAGTGAGCGATGTGGAGCTCCGCTCTCCCAAGTTTATACTGGAGAATTATAGATAAATTAGCTGTGCAAAATCTTATCTGTTTTTCCATCATAATTACAAACAAACATCTATTCAAATTATGAAAGGTATTTCGGAAAAACCTTTATTTGCAGAAACCATTTATTAAATGTTTGGCATTTTTGCTATCTACACTATTTAAGTGGTTGATCCTTGATTAACTATGTCCCAAGCAAAAGGCTTAACAAAAAGAGTCGCCTTAAAAGTGGTATCTAATGAAATGAATCTCATAAAATTTTGGGCTGACATTGAATTTTTTTAAAAATTCTCATGTTTTCTTTTAATACACAAACCATTTCTTGTAGATAGACCCTCAACACAAAACTCACTACGGTCAGCTTTGGATATCATAAAAATATTATTTTAACATTTGCACGACTATATAGACACAGTCTAAATAACAGATCATTTGAATTCCACTCATTTTCAGAATAGGCTTATCTACCGACGACAAGCAGTATTGCAATCCAGTAATACAATAAGAATTATTCTCAAGAGTAAGCTAAATGGCTACAGAATGTTCCAAAATGTGAGTACGATTCAAGAATCGCTTGTGACACCTTGTGTTGCATAAACAGTTCAAGAAAGGAAATCCACGAGCCGACGAAGCGGCTAGAGACATTCACTCAGTTTTGATGTAACCGGTGCGATTTAGTTAACGACTCGAGAACCCCACCAATATGCCACGGAAGTCTCTGCATGAAAGGAATTAAGATAATAATTTCCAATATGACAATCAAAATCATTTTTTCCAGGGATTAGGCAATGAATAGCAAGCACAATGAGGAAAACGGTAGGCATTTCCGTCTTTCTGAAAAGAAGAATTCAGTCATGACATTTTTACCTCTGTCAGATAATTCTGTGGTAATTGGATCACATTTAAAGGCCATTGTTCGATTGAATGCCTGATCTTAATTGCGATAACAAATTATTGTTTGTTATACATTGAGGAACTTGAAGTTTTCATTGTACTTTGTTTTTCACTCAAAGGCACATATTCTGTGAATTTTATATCAATATATGGAACATTCTGGCTAAAGAATTGAAAAAATTAAAAGCCGGATTCATCGTCATGTTTAACCCAGTGGTATTCTAGTAAAAATATTTAATTCTAATGAAGGATATATGATTTATTGACATTTCGAGTAGCTCTATGCCCATGCCCAAGCATTAGAATTTTTATTAAATTTTAAATTTATATATCCAGTTTACTTAAAACTGGTCACCGAATGTGGTAGTTTTTGGTTGGCCCGATTTGGCTAGAATTGGTTTATCACAAAAATAAAAACTGACATCAATAATTTGCCATAAGCAACCTCTTCTAAATATGCAAAAGAAATGGCCTTTAACATTATATCGAAGCAACCCTTGAATAAAAAACTGACGCAAATTTTCTGTGTTGTTCACATATGTAGGCTTTATACCACTTAAATAACAGTGTAGACCATAGATATTTTTTCCCTTGATTCTACGCAAATAATTATTTAAAACACAGTAATTTTTTTTCATATAACCAGTTGATAAAGTAATAATTTGCTTTTAAAAAATAGACGGTTTGTGAATGAACAGTAATACCCGTTTTCAGACCATGGTTATGAAAATAAAGGGCCAGGTCACCAGAAGCACCAGGTCATCCATCGTGCGGGTCACTAAATGTAGCATTTTTAGCTAGGCCCAATTTGCCTATGAATTTCCTTGCCTTTTTTCGTCGTATATATATCGAACCTATGTTTAGATGACCATCTTACCACATTTATAGGAGTAAGCACAAACTCTTCAATAAGCGAATCACATCCAGCCGCCACTTAAGGCAAAATCGAAGTTTTGTATAAAGTAATTGCAAAGGGATCATTTAGAAGAAAACTTACTCCTCTCTTCCATACGTTAACAAAGTTTGAATTGTAAATGTAGATTTAATTATTTGAACTCCTAGTCACTGGGTCCATTGGGACTGCAAAATATACCTCAATTTAAACCGATATACATTATGGTTGAAGCCTTACACGACCTTTTTGTAAAGCTATTGACTATTATTTTTTACTTTGAGGAAAAAGATATTATAATTGCCACATAACGGTATCGAGTATGGTATTGCTGTGATTTATCGGGGGAATAGATACACGAACATCTTCCATTAGGTTTTTATGCCATATATACCAACATAAACGCCATTTCCTTATTTTTCTTAAACTGAAAGGAATTCGTTTTTTCTGCACCGTTGAACTCTACTTCCTCTTAAGATAACTCCTCACTTTAAATATTTTCAGCAAGCCTTATCTTGAATAGACTAGAATGACCCAAATAGTTAAATTCAAACGCCTTGTTCATTTGGGGCGTCAGTGATTCTTCGGGGTCCAATATAGTATAATCTGCGACGTCCATATCAGGGCCTTGAAATGCGTTCTCTTACAATCCGTCGACCACAAATGCGAAACGCTTGAATGCACGTCTGACACCGGATAAGTGTAAATGGCTTTGAACCTTTAAATCACTAAGGTGGATAATAAAGACCATGGTGTTTGGATGCCAAGGGGTATCTTCACCGAGCACCATCTAGCAATAATACAATACATTTTTAATAAGTTTTGTCCTTTGGAAAGGATAGTCATCCTAAAGTTATTTTAAATCCAAATATCATCATTTTAATCGTTGTTAGGTGTCACTTTTGATTCCCTCAAATAATAGTTAGCCAAAATGTTGCATATAAAGTATTGCTTGCACCAAAATTTGGCTTTGAAAGCTAATAGAATGAAAATTCAACTCGTATTTAGTATTGATAAACAAAGCATCGGTCCGTCAATGGACACTTGCTCTATTAGTTTTACTCTCAAGGATGCGTTAAAGGATTTGCGTTTAATCAATGAAAGTGGGCCACAGTTGTCCCATATGTTATGTCTTGTAAGCTCTTCCTGCCAATACATTTTAACAATGAACCTTGACAATGCAGAGTTTGTTTGACAACTAGGTATTTCGTTTTCAAATTCGGTCGTCTTGGATATTAATCATTCCTGGCATGAAAAAGGTAGTGACATTGAATTTTTTGTCTATTTGCCTTACGAAACAGTATTACCTGTGTTTAATAAATTGTTTTTCATGATAAAATGGAACATTCTGTAGCCATTTAGCTTACTCTTGAGAATAATTCTTATTGTATTACTGGATTGCAATACTGCTTGTCGTCGGTAGATAAGCCTATTCTGAAAATGAGTGGAATTCAAATGATCTGTTATTTAGACTGTGTCTATATAGTCGTGCAAATGTTAAAATAATATTTTTATGATATCCAAAGCTGACCGTAGTGAGTTTTGTGTTGAGGGTCTATCTACAAGAAATGGTTTGTGTATTAAAAGAAAACATGAGAATTTTTAGAAAAATTCAATGTCAGCCCAAAATTTTATGAGATTCATTTCATTAGATACCACTTTTAAGGCGACTCTTTTTGTTAAGCCTTTTGCTTGGGACATAGTTAATCAAGGATCAACCACTTAAATAGTGTAGATAGCAAAAATGCCAAACATTTAATAAATGGTTTCTGCAAATAAAGGTTTTTCCGAAATACCTTTCATAATTTGAATAGATGTTTGTTTGTAATTATGATGGAAAAACAGATAAGATTTTGCACAGCTAATTTATCTATAATTCTCCAGAATTATACGTAAAATAACAAAGGTAAACCAAAGTTGTTCCCCCTTTCATGGTAGGATTATGGTGTGATTCCATTACTACGCCAGGTGGAATGGATATTTCTCTTGACGTATAAAAAACGGCCCAGCAGATTTAATAGTGGTGCCCTTGCATTTGCGCAATTGACAAACTGACCAAAGGTATAGCCTTTTCCATTTCAATTCCCCAGTTAGGGAACATAATTAATGGCTAGTGGAGTCTAGAGGTTAAACATTCACAGGCGTCGCGTAATCTCATGGTGATTTGCTAATTGGGAGTAACAATTTACTTGAGAGTCACATTTTTTTCAGTCTGGTAAAACTGGCTTTGACGTAGATAACTTACTTCTAATTAATACTATAATTGTGTAATTTTTTTCAATACGTAACTAATATATACCCTGAGGTCAGTTGCAATTTACCAATAGACATCATGAAGTGGGTAGCTGCAATGGAGTTCACTTCAAGACAGCAAATGCCAGTTGTAAGATGACGAGACGTCTGTACCAGACCTTTTTTAAGTCGAGTGTGTCCACATTTTGGGTGACCTGATAATCTGTTCAAGAGCCGAACCAATGAGAATCCACAAGCAGTGATTCAAGGGGATGAGGCATAATGTCAAGGGAATTTACTCTTAACTGATTAGTGGGTCAGACTTTGTGAGAGCATGTAGTATCTAATTTGTCACCATTGCATAGCTCTGTGCCGTTAAATATTCGAGTCTTTTTAAATTACCAATTCAGTATTAGGCCATAAACGTTTTTACTTGGTGAAACACGTTGGAAAGCGCAGTTGGTTGGTTTCTCAGTACTTCTCATAAGTTCTGTCTGCAAATCACCTTATTTTAATTGAAAGAAATTTGAGGAGCATTTTAAAACCTCTAATGGTTTTACACATTACTTTCGAGTTATGATCCACTCAAATGAATGAATTTCGCTTTGCCGAACAGAAGCGGCTAAAATCATAATCTAGGATTATAAAACGGCTTGTGTGAACGAAAGAAGTTGTTTGCAAAAGATGGTCTAAGAAATTCACAATTGGAAATTTCCCTCTCCACGAAAATGAAGATCTAACTGGGCGACGCCTGGTTGAAGTTAAATGACGACCTCCTTGAAGAGGCTCTTGAAAAAAAGTACTGCGTTATCACTTGCGTTATAATTGCCAATTAAGCTTTGCTCAAGCCTTAAAAGCATTCATCTTCATCTCCAAAAGGTGGAAATCTGAGTGAATGTCTCTAGCCGCTTCGTCGGCTCGCGGATTTCCTTTCTTGAACTGTTTATGCAACACAAGGTGTCACAAGCGATTCTTGAATCGTACTCACATTTTGGCAGGGTTTTATCCCAGCAAATTTCCATTTTTTTATTCCCAAAACAAAGTTTTGCTTGGTTTACTGCATTAAGGTGGAAAAATAATGTCCTTCTTCATAAGACGTTGCAAAATTCCCCTTTAAATTTCTTTTAAGTATGGGATGTACCGATACGATTCGCGTCTCAATAACGACGGACGCCTGCTATCAAAATTTTACTTGGTTAAATGAGCAGTTTATAGCGGAAATCATTCTGAATTCTGATCAAACGTTGATATGATACTACAAGCGATTGCTGGCACCGTTTTAACAATTGCCATGCAAGTATTCCATGTTAGGTTAACTGACTAGTCCGTCTATAGGAAATGAACAAACTCATCGTCATAGCACCATCGCATAGGCCTCTTATGCGATAAGTACTTCTCATTGCGTGGCCTTGAGGTGCCTTTAAACTGTGCTCAGTATCATTGGAATACAGAGAAGAGAGTATTCTCATCACCTGCTAAGCGCGACTTTATCTACGCAGTCTGGAAGGCCTAGTTACTATCATGTCCTCAATCTCAAAGCAAGCCTGGAAAACCTAGTTGGTAGTGTGCCCCGTAGCAAATCAAATAGAATATAATTCGAATAGCTAAACGAATGAAAACTCAACGATGACGTTGTACTCGCCTGACTGACGTATACTCAGCATCACGAAGCCATGCAACATTCCGAGTTCACGGAAAGTCTGACCACACCAAGTGACACAACTTAACCGTCACTTGACTTTATCGACAAATTCGATCACTTCATAAGCCTCAGGCTGAGAACAGACCTTGGCCTGTATCATTCATCGATTTTAAAGTCAAAAAGTGGGAAAAAATTGATTATGTTGACTCAGACTTTCTTCTTCAGGGGAGACAAAGGAACGGTCTGCCGCTCACACAAAATTGATGGTGCGTATAAATACGATCATTAAATCAACCTGGTCCATGGGCAAGACAAGGCAACAAAGGAGTACTCAAGAAGTTTTCTTGATCCCGAATCTCCTACCTCGTAAAAAAGATGGAATTTGTTATGCTGTCGCAGTCAATGCAACTTCAAAATGACCAAAGGTTGGTGATGTACAACAAGCCTCTTGCAAAGCCACCGTTATTACTCTCGAAGCTTGAAAGTGTTGTGCTGAGAGATACATTAAGCACATACAATGGATTGACAAAACAGTGGAAACACCTGGCATTTTGGCATCATAACCTGGGAATATATTCTAAACAACGATAATTTAAAACAATTTAAAGTTTGATGTTCATTTAAAGGAGTGGTCAGAATCACATCAAAATGGCAGACCTCTTGGACTTTCAAAGAGGACAAATTGACGGTGCTCTATTCTCGGCACTAGTGTAACAGAAACAGCCCCACCCGTATCAGACTTCCATTGGGGATAGGGGAGTCCAGTAGTTTGAGGACATGACAGCAACTAGGCTGACTGTCGCGACAGCAGAGCTGACGTCATGCTGAGACAGTGATGAGAATCGAGACCATGGGAGGTAATCACATGCGTACATGCCGGATTTAAAAAAGGGAATTTTACAAAAATTTCGAAAGTGTATTGAAAGTGTAAATTGAAAGACTTGTAGATTTGTAGATTTGATTTGTTCATATCAATTTATTTTGGCAAGAATACAATTTATCAAAAGCCAATCAGATGAATCCTCCTTATGCTTTGTTGGTTAATCATTTTCTAATTCCTATTATACGAACTAAATAGGAAGCACTACGAAATACCAATTTTCGTGTAACGTCGTATATGGATTGAGCTAAATTTCAGAAAAGGTCTGATCTTACTTTAAGTATTAGTTGCTCTTACGGTCAACAAGTTAACAAACAACTTTCTCTATTCCACTAATGACAATTCACACCTTCAACTACACTTTCTAATGAACAAATATAAAACGTGCTTTTCATGATCTAGCAATAGTGTTCTTTCTCCTTAATTGAATTACTAGTAATCGTGCAAGATGTTGCTACATAGCAGTAAATAGGCAAGTGCTTAATTCACAACATGGCTTTCAGGAATAATTAAAAGTGACGACGATGGTCCACTTGGTAATTTCCGGTAAAAATACGAATCCCAACGATTGATGCACAGCGCTTCTTGAGAGGTGTACAGAGCGCTTTTTGCCGTAGATTACTGAAAAATTTTTTTATAAATAAATAGAAGGCTTTGCGAATGACTCACGAGAGATGTTTTATTAATGAGGAAAAATGACTACTTAAATCACTAAGACTCACTGAGCGGTCCACTTCTTCTGCAATGCATAATGCACTAAATTTAACACAACTGTTGCCTCTAAGTAGTGCGGCCTGACCCAGCCCCTTATTCCCATCATCGGCTCAGTACGAAGTCAGCTACCCAGACGCGACAAACTAGAATTTGGACAGCTTCCGAGACACGCAACCCCGTCTACCAACACCCCATCATGCCCCCTTGTTTCTATACCACGTAAAAGCGCTTGAGTGCTTTCTTCACTTAGCACATACGTATCTAATAAACGCCGGGGACACACGCCTCCTCTTCTTCCTCCGGTAGAGGAGCCTTCTCATTAGGGATACGTAACCGGTTTTGGAGAGAATCTGAGTGCGACCCTCCCACCACAAACTGGCTGATTCTCTTCCAAAGTCGGCAGGCAGTACCTTTGAGACGGTACCTGCCATATGAGCATCAACAATTTGGCCTCTTTGAAAGTCCGAGAGTTTCGTCATTTTATAATGTTATGACATATTTTTAAGTTCCAGAAAAGTATTTATTTTAAATATATATATCAAATAAGAATAATGCAAAGCAAAACATGGATTTTTAGCATGTGAAGGGTTATGATGAGAACGTTGGGTGTTTCCACTATTTTGTCCAACCACTGTGTGTGCTTTAAAATAGGTTCAGTTGACACGAAAATAAGCTGTAATAGTAGAAGATTTAACTTGAAGTAACCGTCGCCATAAGAACCTCGTACGGCCTCAATCCGACTAGCTTTAAAACCAATTAATTTGTAAATTTGCATGGGAAAAGTTATCACTCACTTCTGTCTTCGATTGATTGAGTGTTTGTAGCTAAGAATTGGAGAGGTTGATGAGGTCGAACATTGGACTGCTGTACTTCAGCAGTTTTTTTAGAATGGTCCAACGATTCGTTTGACTACTTTGTTTGCCCACTACAATTCAAGACTCAACTACAGTGGTAGAAATTCCATGTGGATTTGGGAATGCAGATTTTTTTGAAATTTTCAGGTTAATTGCACAGATTTGATTGCAAACTGTTTAGAGACTATAATTTCTCCCAATTTTGATAGGTATCATGATTAACTATAATTAAAGTGCCGAGCAAAACGAAGCTGAAAGAAACTGAATTGAACCCGAAGCACCTTTTAAAGCTCAAATAGGGTCTTAGAGTGAAACGTATTAGCTGGATTGGAAATCCAGGTCTCTGCGGCACCTCACTAGCCAAATGCATCGATCGTATCCGCTTGCAGTTGTACTGGAAGATCTTTTTGCGCCACAATGTCGATTAAGAATTGATCAAGTATTAACAACTCGTGTTTGATTGGCTTAATTTGATACATCCTGTCTTTCAACTTTCAAATAATTAATGATTATAAGACCCTAACATTTCATTTCCATTTAAAGGACAATTAAAACACGTCGGTATACGTCGTGCACAACCTGTTTACGAAGTAATTTATCACAATCAATTTGAAATCCTTCACTTATAAAAATTTGGAAAATAAAAATTGGATAGCAGTGCTAAGGATTTAGCTAAAAGAGTTTTTACGTGCACTGATATTACGAACTGTAAAAAGATGCCAATTTTCAAGCTTATGGAATTCTATAATCCTTCTTTTCAAAATCAGTGAAACATTAATTTATTTTCAAGTTTCGTACTCGAAATCGGTATTTGTAGACAATGTTTCAATAGTATCAATTCTTTGCAATATTGCTTAAAAGTTTGCTACGATTATGGGCTGCGCTGATATGGATGCGCTTTTCAAAGGCAGGGCACTAATGACCACGGACGAAACACAAATCGCTTAGTCATGATTTGTGTTTCGTCGCCTGAATAACCGTTCACAACTCCCTAGGGCAGTGCGCAAACATCACCTCAGCCGTCACTTGCTGTTTATTTCTCCTAATACAATTTTATAATTCCATCTTCGGTTCTCTCTTACCTTTGGACGCTTTTGGGAGTTCTACTCTAAGAGCAAATCACTACCGGCAATATCCTAGGTACTTAGTTTCGTAGTACCCATGAGCAACCATTCTAAATTTAAGATTTCTGATGCTGTTTCTCTCAGAAATTTCGATCAAGTATCCCAAAATTCATGAATTCATTTATTGTTACGCGCATAATTTTTCATTTATGTTAGCCTTTTCGTCTTTAGGCAAAATTAATGATTCTTTGGCTGCAAACGCTGCTTATTCTTTAATTAAACTTATTATTTTCATTAAAATATCTGAATAGAAGTAAAATTTTATTATTACGGAGTCAGAAATTTATAGACCTTGAAATAATATATCACTTATCTGAAATCACACCCAGTCGATAATAACTAAAATAGAAACTACTTTACATACGCGTTGAAAGTGTTTTCTACGAAACTAATAGAAAAAATGATAGTCTGCTTAAAAAATGTATTAATAAGGTAAAAGAACATTTTATTGGGGCGTTACGTAGGGAGAAATTGAATACTCAATCACATCAATTACATTATCTCTCGTCTACATCATTACAAGAAATCGAAGCAGACAAAGATCAGTTGCTGGTGTTTTGTTTTAGCTGAAACGAGAACAACGATGCAGATTACCATAAGTAACGTAATTTTTCCATTTTAAATGTGCCAATTTCATACTGGGAAACATAATTTGCTACAAACGTTAACAAAATGTAAGCTCTTATAACATTAAAAGCACCTTGAATTCGCCACTCACCAAACCGGATACATGTGTCTACGAGATTTTAAATTAAATTTCGTCCATCGAGAACAAATTAAAACATTGTTTTTTCACGTACGTGCTCACACTACTTGCAACCCATATGCACCCATAGCTAGAGCAACAATATGAAAAATATGCGAAATAAAAAACAAATATTAATGAAGTCAACAAATGTTGCAAATAAAGAAAAAATTGTTATGAATATCGAGATTCTTGGAATTATTTAGGAAGAATTAGGCTGATAGCACTATTTCACATAAATTTGATACAATCCGTAACTCACCATTGCCAGATCTCTAGAATTGAACACGAAAGCTTGGATGCATAAATTTATGGAATAATATTTAGCATATGCACTAGGAAATAACCATATTCCGGATTGCCTGGAGCCAAAAGTGGAACACTAACGCAAAATAGATTAGGAGAACTCATTAAACTGACAGGGCTTTAAATGAACATACCAAGTGAAACTGAAAATATAAATAAATAACTTTTTTTGATAAAATTTAATAAGGTTTATAAGTTTCTATTGACAAACCAGTTCCATTTATTTCGACTTAGGAATAGGAAAATACACTTAAATTCGAAAATTCCAAGAATATGCAGCTAATCAACTTACTATAGCCTTAAAATAATAACAAATCCTCTTATCCTTCCGATTATATTTACTGAAACTCAGACGGACTCACTGCAAACAACCCGTACTGCAATTTGCGGAAGTCATTTCATTTCTGCCAATCAGCACAAAAAATTTCTTTGACTGTCTACTCACCATAACCACTTTGGATCTGTGTACAATCTACTATTATTCAAACAGAATATTCAGCCAAATAGAAATACATGTTCACAGAAATAGCAGTTGCAATTTACCACTGAATTAGACCAAGAGCAATTAGAAGTAATACCACGGTCGTTTCCATCCACGTAAGGCAGTTTCTAAAAGCGACTTAACTTTAATTTAGAGACTTAAATACGTGTTACACAACCATGATAGACGGCTTTCGTTGCAAATATCATTGAATTTATGGGTGATGGATAGAGTTTTATTAATCAAGAAACGCGGATAGCTTTTATTACCTCTGATCGTTTATATTTAACGATTATGATTTTTTCGAAAAATTAGAGCTTGCAAGAGACTGCGCACGCTAAACAGTTCAATGTATCGGTTGTTCAACCTTGGAATGCAGTAATCAGACTGGTGTATTTTAAAAGTGTACCATTTCCCCAGGAGCTCGGTAGGGATCGACTGAATTGTATTGCGCTATTTGCAATTGCAAAGAGATGGCAAAGTCTGGTGATCCCAAAAACTTGAAGATAATAACTGGTTGCAAGGATGTTGAGGAAAATTTGCCATTCACAATCACCCAGGTGAGAAATCACACAGCTATTGGGGTAAATAAAAAAAGGGACAACGTTGTTTGAGAGAGACCGTCGGACTCTCTCAAATCTAATTGTCAGAGAGAATCGCAAGATCACGGCATCTAATATCACTAAGGAACCAAGTTTCCTATTTGAATTTTTCAGCTCAGGTGGGATCTGCGCAACACCCTAGCCTACTGCAGAATTGGAAGACGCTTCCATCGCCAACTGAAGCCCAAACCTCGGAAATTGGTACGATCACCTACCAATGACACTTGTTAGCATTCTGTTCTGTCCAGCTTCCCACCGAAATTTATTTATATATCTCACAGTTAGCAGTTTATTAGGAGAGACTGACAAGGCAAATGTTAGTTGAGTGCAATACTTAAGGAACGAAATCACCACAAGATACCATTTAAGTAGCGATTGTGATGAGTTCAAAAATGAGCCATTTCATGATCTTCCATGCGACCGCTAATGCGGCATTCACTGTAATTTTCTTTTTAGATAATAAAATGATTACAAAATTGTGTTCTGCTCAGAAATCCACAATATTTCTTTTTATATTTACTAGCATTTAGCTGCATTTTCAGGGCTTTCGTTGAATGAATAAGGCATATTTCAACCTCGTATAACATTGCATTTTTAAGGCGCTACCGTTATTTTGATAGTAGTATTTCCATGAAATGATATAATAATGTTCGGTTCTCAAGTGCATTTCTAGTTTTGCGCAAAATTTGGGCATTATTTTAGGACGACAATTTCTTAATAATAAATAGCTATTGTAATATTCGCAACCGTCTTTTTCGTGGGGCAATCGCAGTGCTGTAAAAAAGCCACTTGCGTTGTAGTTTAAAATTGCTTAAATGGATTTAAGACACTGACATTTTACTTTATAGGTTTCAAGTGCTTTTGTAAACGATCACATATAATCGAATTTCAATGGCTCCATTATTTCCTTGTAGTACGCAGAATGAATGGTAATATTTTATTTGCGTTTAGAGGCGAATTGTTATCATTGTTTTAAAACATAAATTCACGTGGTTGTTCAAGGCAATTAGTTATTTTCGTTTTAAATTCTTTCGACGAATTGATCTGCAATTGTTAGAGCACTAAGTTGAATATTTGATTCAAATTATTTGTGAAAAATAGATTCGCGATATAGATGTTTCAATAGTACCTAACATAATAGTTACTTTACTTTAATTACTATTAAAGCAAAGTAATAATAATCTTTCTCCAGCCAACTTGCAGAAAATACAAGACAATTTAGTTGTTATAAAAGGAATTTATTTAGGCAGAAACATTCAACTGGAAACAAAATTATGAAATTGAACGAGCATAACGAATGATATCCTCAAGGTTAAAAACTTTTGTTGAAAGCTAAATCTATTGATACTTTTAAAAATTAAATTTTCAAGTTTAAGCAAGGCAAATTAATAAGAACTTCACCTAAACTAAAGTGGTGCGCGTCGCAATATATTTTCACAGCATTATGGCACAAATAAGGAAGCCCACAGTTGTGACAATGAGAAAAGTAAGTTCTACTCAAAAATGACTTAAGAGATCAAAAACGACTAGGATTCTGGACTTCCCAATTTAACATAACTTCGGCGATTCCACGGTCCAAGGAGACTCAGTTAATTTAACCCTTCAGTTAGAGTAGAGCAAACACTCACACACGTTTCCTTTTTCTCTAAATTGTGGTCCCATTATATTCACACCATTGAGAATAAGAAATCATGATGCTCAAAGAGGTCAAAACCTTCATGTGCCTTCTCCGTTGTTGCATTTCTAACGCAGGGCATACAAAACGTAAAACGAAGCTACTGCCGAGGGCGCTGATTGCACAAAGATGAAAGCTAACGATAAAAATACCGCTTAGGGTTACCTCATTAATTACATGAAAGTTGATAAGTCCGATGAGACTCAGGCCACGGCTATAGACGCATAGATAAACCAAAAGAGCAAGTATTACTTGGGAAACGCTTGTGCCGAGAGCGCTCCCTGTGAGCAATATAAGACGGTAGGTTTCAATTTGTTTTTCTGCAATATATGAACGGCCAGATAATCAACTCGGCGATCAAAGAGGTCTCTTGAAAAGTGAAGACAGCAGGGTAAAGAGAAAGGAGCATCCTACTTCTTTGTTTGCGTACTTGGTCCACATTAAGCTTTATAAATTCCAGTTGAAAAAAAAGTTTAATCAACATTTTGCTGCATTTTAGAGGAATTGATAAAAATCAACAGACCAAACCGTATAAGATAGATTGTGCAAAGTGTGCCGAGCTGAAAAAACCAGGTGCCGCTTGCGACGAACTCTGCGAAACCGCCACTGGTATGTTGCTTCCTAAAGAAAAACTTTGTCATTTGCGATTTGTGTTTTTTTTCTAGTATTAACGTCATCTACTGGAGAGAACTCGGGAATTTACTCGAAAAGGAGCCATTTTATCTAAAATCTCTAATGATAAGTTGAGTAGCCCTGGAGATGTGCTCGAATGCCTTTTTGCTCCCTTAAGATCAGAACATACGACTTAGGAATGGAGTGGTAAACCATAGTCGCACCTCTTCGTCTGCCTGAATTTTGTTCAGTGATGTTGCTACAGATCACTTCAAGCCATAAATGCTGTTGATCATACATCTGTATCTCATAACTACTCTTAGCTTCTCTTCTTGGACTGGTCAATTACCCAAGACAAGATATTGAGTTTCCCAAGTCAGAGAGAAGAGAAGACGTCCGTCCAGGATGTGTGTGTAGAATCAGTGAATGCAGATATGTTAAGATATGGTTAACCTGCTTTGTCGATAAACAACATGACCAATTAGATTAGGCCTGTGCACTCAGTTAAATGGAGATTAGCATGTTCATGGGCAGCGATGCAAAGATATTTTCAACCCACTCTAGGCTTGTAGAGCTTATGTGCTGCGCTGATATGGATACGCTTTTCAAGGACAGGGTGCTAAGAACCACAGAAAAACCACAAATCGCTTGCATGATTTGTGTTCGATCGCCTGAATAAGCGTTCACAACTCCCTAGGCAGCGCGCAAGCACCACCTCAGCCATCACGGGCTGGTTGTTTCTCCTAATGCAAACTTATATTTTCAACTTCGGTTTTCTCTTATCCTTCTCGGAGGATTTCTGCTGGAGATCTTCCCTACAAGGTTGGACGCCGAGTAGGTCGTTATGCCATCAGGAGACGTAATCGAACCCTTCGTAGTATGTTGAAGGAGTTTCGTGTGACAGTTGGATTGAAGATCTGGAAAAAATGGTGTAAACGCATTGCAAAATCAACGAAATATATTTCCAAAATGGTGTAGGTGACTACAGACTTAATTTCCCGAGGTAGTGAGTCGTAAAAATTGCGAAGTGTTGACTCCAAGGGAACTTTAGCCTCCAGTTTTTCATAGACGATGGCGGTGGAACTCGACTACTTACTTGAATCTCCAAAACCGACAACCGTGAATGCCACTAAATACTGGGATTGTGGTGGAAGTCAGATGAAATGCCCAACTGCATTGGAATGTTCTTCGGTTCTTTCGCAATTCTAGCTGCTGCATTATCATCTTGAGAGTTTTCATCATTCTCCTCCGAAAAGCATAGTTCTTGAACAATCACAGGACGATCTACTCGGTCGTCCCAAATTTCTAAATAGTCGCAGCTGTTAATTCCTCTTCTTCCGTGAAAGGAATTCAGTGGCCCAAATGCAGATTTCCAAGAAATGGTACTCCTGATCATCATTCGAGATCCCCCGCCACGTTTCACATTTGGAAGAAGGCAGCAGTCTGGATTAAATGCTTCTTTCGGCTCAGCCGGCGGTCGAAAATAAGGCAACGATGCTTTGTCAGAGAAAATCACATTTTTCACTGCTCCAGGGACCAATTCTGCTGGAGGCTTCTACAAAACCACTCTAGCAGCTTAGACACATTAGCCGTCTTTGAGAACAGAAATTTTCTAATTGTAGCTCTTTCGAGGTAGAATCCAGCTCCCGTGTGCAGCTCCCGACGAAAAGTTTTTGTGGAAACAGAATTCTGCAGGTGTTCACTGAGGAGCTCTGCAGTGATTTTAGGAGCCGTGGTTTTGCAATCCTCTCTAACAATTGGATTTGAAAGTGTACGGCGGTCTCTCTCAGCCAGCAACTTCGACTTCCGGCCAGCCAGACCTGCGCTTTGCTAGGGACGACGTTTTGCCTTTCCATTCAAAGACGGCGGCTATTGCTTTTGAGACAGTACCTCCTTACAGTAACTGGGCCTTCCAGACTGCGTAGCTAAAGTCGCGCTGAGCAGGTGATGAGATATCTCACTCTTCTCTGTATTCCTGTGATATTGAGCAAAGTTTAAAGGCACTGACGAACGCTACCTCAAGGCCACGCAATGAGTAGCAGTTATCGCATAGGAAGCTTTTTAATGCTACATTATTTTGGAGCTCTTGGTTAAACGAATTTTATATATTGCAATCTTAAATCTATTTAAATCGAATTTAAAAATTATATAACAGGCGTAATTAGGTCAAGTTTATTCATGAAACAGCAAAATAAAATTAAATCATTTTTGTTCACAGAACACTTGCTGGGTAACGTCGTTTGACCGAATGTCTAGAAACTTTAGTAATTTTTCATTTGCACTCATTTGAGCCATGAAATCAATGCTTTAGATAGCAAATTACCCACAGCTATAATTTTGCAATTGCACTTTTTAATCTATTTTAACTATGAGTTTTTTATCTTAATTTGTTTCAAATGAATTTTTTAAATGATTTTCGGTTATTTTACGAAACTTTTCGTCTTTATTTTGTGCCAGTTTGATATATCTAATGTAGTCACGTATAGAATTATGTGCTAAGCAAATATTAAGTATTCTTCATCAGTTTACCTAGAAAAATGTTGTATTTACCCTATTTATTAGCGGTATTTTCTGTGGTTTTTCAGATCCAAACGTTATATTGACTACGATATCTATTGAGGTGAAGCCATAGTCCCAAATAAATAAAAGGATGCGAATGGTTCAAGTTCAATTAGCGAAACTGGCGACTCTAGACACCATTGTCCCACTGCATAACTCAAAAATCAGTTATTGAAAACCTTCCATCTACGTTATAGTTTCCGCATCAACAAGCTACTCTGGAAATGTTAGGTGAGTTAAAAATAAAAGAAATTGGTAATCCCACCTCAGTAAATTCCTTCCTTGAATACGATCTTCCAAGTCCTGCCTTGAGCCTATAAGCATTTTCCCAAGTTATTAAAAAACCACCGTTGCCTGAAGGATTAAAAAAGCAATCTAAATGAGGATTGGGTGCTGGGCATGGAGTTGTCAGACGTAATAAAATAGCAGTCTTGTTAAAACGGAATAATTTTTGCTCTGGGAAAATAAGAACTATAACAGAAAGTGCACGGGCCTGTAGATGTTTTCAAGCATGTTTTAATAAACCGATTTCGATAAAATTTTCTATACCTTTACAAGAATTGACTCATCGAGATCAGTGAGAGAGACGAAAGAGATGCCGTTTCGTCAAGTACAACTTATTACATAAGTAGGTCTTGTAAGGTTGTGTCTCAAAGTGTTGGCAGCAATTGAAGAGAGAGTGTCTTAACTACTATTTGACAGGCATTACGGGTCAGTTTGTGCGAGTCGTGAATATGCCGTACCTAAAACTTTTTGTGTATTTGTGGTTCACGAAAACCTAATACGCTAACTTTTGATTAGTATTAATAACTTCAAATATCGTATTATAATCTATGTCAGTGTCTGCGTAATGAAAGATAAAATCACATGGAATCAAGTGACCTAAATGCAGTGAGAGTCATCAAGCAATATCCATTGCTGCTCAGACTAGTGAGCTTCCCTTAGCATTCACCCACAACCCCACTCACTACAAGTCCACAGCTCGCTTAATAACTTCGTAACACCGAAATCGAAATATTCAAATGTAAGAAAACTTCGCAGCATTTCTCAGTTATAAAATTTTGTATTTATAACAAATATGCCACACTAATTCGCAACGCTTCGAGCACTTAAATCAACAGAATCGCAAAAGGGATTCCCAAATTCGTAAGTGAAAATAGCTGGGTACGCATTTGGGCGTTATTTAAAATATCTTAACAGTTATTGATAGCTTCATTTAAATTTGAACATGCATGGTAATTGTGTACCATTATTTTGAATTAAGCAGATAATAAGATGACAGAATGTTGCAGATACATAAATACTCATCCTTAATGCTATTTAAATTAAAAAACTCTAAATTTGAGCAAATGCATTAACAACTAATTCAAGTTAAGCTCTCTTGGCTCGATGTACCAGCTCTTAAAAGACATTTGGACTAGTGAAGAAATGTCAAAGCTTTCGTTTCTCTTAATGATGTTGCTAATCTTCTCAATGTGTTATTGCAATAGGCTATTATAGTAGATGGCTTTCCATATATTTTGAATAAGCTCGAAAAATCGTAAAATCGCCTTCACTTCACGTTAGATTCATACCATCTTTTCCGAACAGGTCTCAAAATATGGGAATGTTTTTACAAATTACTAAAATCTCAACTCAGACTAAGCACTCTGGCAAATTTATTATCTAGAATGTTTTTTTATTAATTGCCATCGATGGCTTTTATTCATGCGATGTGTATTTGACGAGTGTGGAACTTTAATTGAAATGTTGCATTATGCAAGATGATGTAGTGCCTCAGTGATGTTCTAATTGCTATGCTTCTTGTTTCGGAGACAGTCTCCAAGGAAATCAACTCATCTATGAGGACTACTTTGATTCACGGAGGGGGTTGGAACTCGTGACTATGTAATACAATTTGCATCGAATTCAGAAAAAATGATTTCAAAGTCATGGAAAATTCAGAATCATAGAAAACAAGAGAAACTAACCTGATCCCCTTTTTATAAATGGTTTCATGACATCTCAGAGTCCCATAATTAGCCTTACGGACGTCTCACTCGAACTTCTGTTTCTGTGAAATTCTTCACCTGTACTTAAAAAACGGTCCGATACAGAAGAGTTGCTTACCCATCTACTACTTTTATAGGCCATTAAAACTTAGCAAATGCAGTAAACCCATCATCTGTCTTTGTGTAGTTGTTAAGCTATGCCTTGTTTTTTTTCGGATAGTAGTAAGGAGGAGGATGTTTCCCATTCTTTCCCGAACCCTGATATCGTAGGGACTTCGTTCAGGTAGGCCAGTGTTCATATTCACATTCTATAAAAGTATTGCACTTCATATTCCCATAATTCCAAGTCTATGAAACCTCTGTTTAATTTCTCATCAAGGTTGCTTTTCGATATTTAATGATAGTTTTTGGAATGATTAAACAGACCCATACTACTTTTAAAGAAATCGTGGGAACGAGGGTTACTTCGCCTTATCTTTTGATACAAAGTTTGAAGGACCGTGATATCTTTGTTTGACAAAGGCTATTTTCTCTGATTCTATGAGAGTTAAGACTAAAGGAAATGTGAATACGACTTTTATAAAATGTTTAGAATATTAGTCAGTAGCATCGATAGCAGGATTAAGCTGATACTCGTCTCAGAAGCTAAAACTAACTCAGTTTAAACAACCCTGAAGCATATTGTTTAAGGATATTATCAATATTTATCAAACTAACTAGTTGACTTTTTCTTACCATTTCTCAAAGAAGTTAAGCAATCAGGGTCAAAGAATTCACTGATATTTAATTTATATAAAAAAACATTCACTGATTCCTCTGAACATGCCATTTAATTTTGAAAATAATTTAGCTTCTTCTGATGAAATCGATTCATTTGAAATGAAAACCTCTCTAGTTACTTTCGGTTCCTTTTCTAGATATATCGACTATCACATTTTAAATAAAGTGTCCCGAAACCGTAGGAAGAAGAGAAGACGTTGGTATAAAAGTTTTCGTGAGCGATGTGTAGGTGTATTAAGATATGAATAACCTGATTTATCGGTAAACATCATGGAAAATTAATCAAGGTCAGTGCGCTTAACCCATGGGGATTGAAGTAGTTTGACTGACAGAGTGTGATCTATTTATCAGGTCACCAAAACTAATGCATATAATGCAAACATACAAAGTGTAATCAATTAATTCGCTTATGCTCATTTTGGCAAAGGATTAATGATCACTGAACATGATTATATGCTGACTAAATAAAGTATTAAAGGATTTGCGATGTGGTCAATTAGCGATCATTGTGTTGGAAGCTTCTTCAGATTAAATGCTGGACAATAAGAATGGCTATTGAAGGAGTATTGGGCATGAAAATCCGAGAGGGTGATTTATGATATTCTTGCTGTGATTAAGTTATGTAAGGTATGCTCTTGGGAGAAGAAACATCACGGTCGACTTGGCTGAACTAGATCATTTCTGCTGGTACAATAAAATTCCGTGGTAATTCTGATAAGTTTCATTCGTTAATAACATTCTTAATGTGATCAATGGCACTGCTGTGATTCGGCAGCTGGTAGGCTGTTGCGAAGATTCAATTGAGCCGAGGAAGCTAGATGTAGGTTATTCTTGGCAGAGAAAATCACATTGGGCTTGCTTCCGATTCCTCAGAACAAGTAGTGGAGGTCCCCTCCGATTACCAATTTGTAACTGACTGCTTACTTGCAGATCCTTTCAAACACGGATCAGATACCCATATGAGGGAGAAGGGAGTGCTCTTAGAAGCGTGTTTTTGATAGGAAAACTAAGTACCTGGCACAGACTCGGGTTTGGAAGACGTGGGATTTCATTAACTTAGCTGATGATGAGAATCGCGACTTAACCAGGCCAGTACCATCTACATTCTTCTTTAGCTAATGTACCCATTGGTAAGAAATTAAATATTGTAGATGTATCTGCGACTTAAAATATAATCCCAATTCATTCACAATTCGTCCGCGTTTTAATAAACTGTAGATCAAATTTTGTGATATTAAAATCAGGCTTAACAAATATCTCTTGCCTGAGCTCATTTTAAAATAAGGAAAATTATTTCGCATATCAAATTAATGGAATCCTTTTCGATTTAATTGAGTTAGATTACTACTAATGGCCTTATCAGAAAGCGGGAAGTAGGATATCCCTAAAGCAATAGGGTTATAGTAATTGCTACTAAAGGGGTGTAAGTAACGAATGGGTTCAAGGCATAGCAAATTAGAGTTAACGTAAATCAGCTTTTGCTCAAACGAGGACTCAGGGTATTAGGATATATTAAAATAGCTATCCTTCTTAGGATCCTTAGTCATCTAGAATCTTTTTCAATTAACAACTGAAGTATAATGCATAATAATGCTTTAGAATTGTGGGCTCATTTCTTTCAACTGTATTTAGCGTTTTCCTGAAATTCCAGCTTGTGAATGTGTTTATCAGCAACTTCATATGCACCTTTGTTAGAGATATTTGAGTCTCATTGTGACTTAATTCTTAAAACTTACAACTTTCATCATGACCTAACATCGAATTGTCGAAATTGTACTATTACCGAATCCGCAAAATTATTCAGTTTCTTAATATCTACGTGGATGAACTGGTAAATCATGCCTATGTACACTAAGAGTTATTAATTTAGCACAAGGCCAATTGTGGGGAGTACGTGTTTGATGGCAGACCAAACCACTCAGTTGGCATAAGTGCTTCTGAGCTTGACCCCGCAACACTTTAACGTGTTCGATGACCCCTGTTTCCCCACATATCCGTTGCCGAGAAACTAACAACTCCAGCATACATACGAAGACATCAGGGTCAATTCTGGATTTCCAAACATTAATATGGTATTAGAACAAAGACTGATTATAAGAAGGACAAGAAGATAAATCCTGGTTGGCAAGGCTTAGCCGTCACGTGTTCTGTGTGAGCACAGATGACTGTCCACTAACTGTATTGCCACGTTACGCATTAACCGGTCATTTGATCGAAGGGTAACTGTGCTACGCCACTACATTTGCAATCAACACTAATGCCAGACACATCATCCCGTTTATTATGATAGCAAAGATTTCATCCTTTCTATTAAGGCTACTTCACTAGAGTCACAAAATGAATTCGTTATGTTGGTTTGACCATGTATGGCTTATCATACCAGTTACCAATTGGTATAAATGGCGATATATCATGATAAATTTAACTTTGAATTGGCTAGATTATTTGTTTCGAACGTAGTTGGATTGATGAAGTTACCTTTTAATATATATTGCAAGTACCCGATAACATTTTTTCTATTTTGTTAGCGTCAACCACTTTCGATTTGGGAAATTTTTTCTGGTTTTGCCATCGAGCATTCACCTGCGTCACTGCTGAAATAAATCATTTGCTTAGATATTAGTGCCGCATACAAAGGCAACTATCCACAATAAAACTACAATTTAGGAAAGCATTTCCACTTTAAGGTGAAATCGATTTCAACACTTTAAGAAACTGATTCAAAATAAAATATAGTTACCGATTTTTCCCATTTACACATCTAATTAAAAAGTGACATTTTTGTAGATTCTACAAAAATACCTGGCTTAAATAGATGAAACATATCTAAATAGGGCCTTATATTCTGTGAATGCTTGCCCTGTGGGACTGTACTTGTAATGAACAAGTTTTAAACATGTTTAAGCTGTACCACATGTCAATGATTCCCATTTGTATCAACTAGCACTATTACGGGGACAGGTAATGCAACTTGCAGCTATTTGATGGTTCATTTTACTAAATGTTGTGTACAAATGTATAGGAACCGACAAATGCGCTAGTAGCTGATAGCCAAATTTAAATAACATTTCAAAATGGCTGGCGGTGAGATTGGGCTAACTCCTTCAATCGGACAGAAGAGAACTGGGTTTTGAATCCGTGGTGTTTTCCATGGCTTCATGCTCACATGATCAGTTGCATGATTCCATTTAGGAGGTCACTTTCAGCCCCAGAGGTCAGATAAAGAGTTTTTCATGTAACTGATATTTCATGGCTAGCAGTAATCCTGAAAATATCTTCCTAAATAATAAAATTTTCGCTTTATTAAACCAGAAGATTAAAGAATATCACAAAAAAGCTGCATAGACTCAAAAATGGATTATGGGGGTTTCATTTGATCACAGGGAATATTCATGAAGCTTAGATCTATCAGTACTGTAAATACTCATTAAAACCAGAAAAATAAATAAAACTGTACTCCTGCTGCTCTTTAGCTGTGGAGACAATAAGATAGAAAGCTGATTGTTCAAGGCTTTTAGACTTTCAATATTCACGATGCGCTTTGTTTAGAATAACTAGCCTTGAATTATGAAAAAATTGTTTCCATCTCATCTGAGCTTGCAAAGATTGTGTTGAAAATGGGAAACTCAGTTGCTCTCAAAAAGTTATTCGTGATATGTCTGTTTCGATGTGTATATGGCAAAACAGTTTTTTCAGAGGGATTTCCAGTACTACATGTTGCAACACACTTCAAAGCCTAAAGAGGGCCTTACTATTAAATTTGTTTTTCAAAAATCAAATAGCGGAAATGAAAATACAAGTGTCTTTTGTTACTGTTATCAACCCCAAATATATTCCATCGCCCCAGATCAATGCTTATTTACTTCCTCCATATATTTACATCAAAACCTAGCATTTTAAATGAATAGAATTTTAAGCTGATTTAAGATATATATATACCTATTGTTATTAAAGATTAAATTAGGAACTTTAAGTCAGGGAATGTTTTATGCTCTACATATTTGCTCAACTAACATTCAGTAGCATAAATTGATCACTCAATGTAATAGCTAAATAGAATCATTTCTAAAGATTGTGGAATCGGAAAAAAAGGTGGAGATAGCAAATAAACATTTTGACAAACCTAAAGGGCATTCATATTCATGTTCATATCCTTGACCAATATTTAGAAAAAAATGTTCACAACAACATTATCATTTTCTTCATTTTGCTGTCTGAGAAACGAAAATTATGCTTAGCAACCATTTTCTGGAAGTTAAAACCATTTTTTAGAACAAGGTTAGAAGTGCTCTACTATCTTTCCCTTGTTCACTGCCTCTCAAAACTGACAGCATTCAATTTTCGTTTTCATTTTTTACGTTTTAGACAGGCCTTTACCAATCAATCATCTTCGGAAAAAAATTAGTTTTACCAATTTCAATTTGTC
The DNA here is from genome assembly GCA_030710315.1 of Anomotaenia brevis. Classification (NCBI taxonomy): domain Eukaryota; kingdom Metazoa; phylum Platyhelminthes; class Cestoda; order Cyclophyllidea; family Dilepididae; genus Anomotaenia; species Anomotaenia brevis. The sequence continues at coordinate 35,283 of JAUOZQ010000192.1, forward strand.
ATTGGGAATCCCTTTAAAATGGTAGGTTCGTATAGTATATCTTCAAATGCATTGAATACCTTAACGCTGGGCTAATTCCTGTTTCTATTGAATGATCAGACATATTCACTCTAGGAGAAACTTCCTTAGCTGAAAGTTGCAAATCCCTTAATTCAGAAATATTCAGAATATGCCTGAATTCTCTCACTGTTAATACAATAAAGGAAAATAGGCAGGGCTACAGTGCATTTTCTATCATTTCTTGCAAAACGACTCTCCTACGACGGTTGATCAGAGACTGCCTTATCATCAATGCCAGTTTTAAAATCTGCACACTTTAAGTATAGAAAACTAAGGAATATTTCTAGATGCTAGATAGTATCGTTTGATATCTCTGAATCCCCACCTTCAGAAGATACCAGGGCAAGTTCATTAAGTAAGCTGTATTTGGAATTTATCCTCATTTCCGTGAAATATCTCATCTTATAAGCGTTTTGAAAAGAACCTAAGGTATTTTTAATAAAATTCACCCCATATTTCTCAAACAACCTATAAAATGAAGAAATTAAAATAAATCACTAACGTATTTTAAATGAACAGTGCGTAGATAACAAGTGCTGTTTGCGGAATATCTCAGTAATATGTAGATTGGAAGGCGAAGTACGTAAATGAAGCATTAGCCCCAGGAAATTTATATATCTGGCGGTTTTAAATTGCGTAGTTGCGATTTGGGATACTCACTACTGCAATCTTTAATAAACTTTTCTAGTTTCGGCAAAAAGAAGTTTACGAACTATAAAGCTTCCTATGAAGTAGTTTGTTACCATTGGCCGTCATGTGTGCAATTTCGCTATTTGAAATGTGAGGCTGTTGGTCTATTTATTAGAATAATTGTGAGGATTTTAACCTTTGGAATTGATGATGTTGAAAATTAATATACATTTTAGGTTTATTAGGATTTTATAATTAATTTAATGTCTTCATACCTGTCTTAGGAAAATAAAATGTGTTATTCCATAACACGCAAATGCGGAAGGAATGTCAATGTTGAAACACGATACGACCTAAAACAACCACATAGCCTGTAGATTTCTTCATATTTAAATGCTCCAAGATTAATGAAGTCCACCTATTATTGTTTATTTATCAAAGTGGAGGCCACACAGGACGTTAAAATTGCGTAAGGAATACAATAATAAATCAACGAGGTTTCACCTCAACAATTCCAAACATTTTTTTGAATAAAGAGTGCTCTGGACTCAATTTTGAAGAATTGCAATTCACTTACACCATAAGGTAACTTAAACAGATACGATCACGATATGTTCGAATGTAAATTCTCATTTGAGTTTTAGTTAGTTTAGAGCTGGACAGCTAGAATTATTCCGGAAGAGCAAACCTTTTTGGTTTTTTTTCTTTGCGGGGTGATTGTTTGTTAATAGAAAGCGTCGAATTCAACTGAAATATGCAATGACGAAGTCACTATCTGTCTATAAACTACCATCTATGTACCTACTCTTAATATGGTATTATGGATATACCTACATAAACATAAACTATGAATTTAATCAATTTATCTGTTCATATATTTGTAAATTTGCATTCAAATCATGCATCTTATAAGGGGACCCAAAATGATTTCTTCTGTTCAGGGGTGGGAACCTGTATTCACCATATGCTACTGACTCAATTGCATTGCAAAGTATTATCGGAAAATGAAACTGCTGGAATCTAGGTTTCTTTCCCGACAATCACTGACTCTATTCCTAATTTACAATATCGAATGCGCATTATTGGAAAAAAGGAACGGTTTTCGCTCCCAACGACTTTCCCATAGATTAATTCCAAATAATTTACAATTTTCATCTGGCATGATGTCATATATGGAATAATAAATACAAAAAACATAAAATTCGGTGATTAGCAAAATTTAAGTGTCCATGATTGGAAGAATAGTCTTCCAAATTTCACTTTCTTTAACGTACAAATCTTACTATATTATTTGTTGTTAAAGCTTGTTCAGGTGCTTCTGCACCTCTATCGAATGTGTCACCAATTCACACTGGCGTACGTCAGAGCGTTCCGTCACAACTCTGAACATGTAATTAAGCCTACTGGGATTTTAAATTACCTTCATCTAATATTTTGACTTTTGCATATAATAGGCCATCAAGCTTTGAATACATGTTAAACAAAAATCGAGATTTTAGCCATATACTCGGGATAAATTGACAACAATCGCTTGGTCCTCTAACCTAGTTTGATAAGTTTCATATTTTTCGATGACTAGTGATCGCGAAATTCTTACTTTGACATTAGTAAGTGTCATTAATAGCTCGAATAAATTAGGATGGACTTTTCCTATTTAGTGTGTATAACTCCAGCCTGCACTCATAAAATGCAATGACATAGTTTTGATATTTGTTGTTTCAGAACCTGCCAAGCTCACTTTCACATTACAATGATTAGGAGGATTTTCAAACTCGTGGAATATGCTCTATTATTAATTAATATGAAATAAGTTATTCCCTGGTAGGCGAATGCTCTCTGATTTTTACTATTAAATAAGTATAGCGATCATAAAAAAAGGCTCTATCCGTGTTTGGTGCTGATTAAATAGCTAAAAGTGAACACAAATGAGCATGTGTCACTCAACAATTCTAAAATATAGTGGCATTCATTCATCCATTCGATGTCTTTTTGACCTTGATTTGTATTTATTTCTGGGTTTATAATCAACTTAACGTTTTGCTAACCTTAACATGAAGACAGGCTGGATGCCTACAGATATCTGCGTTCGCGTTTGACGATGATGACGGTGTTACAGACTCGGTCAGCAAAAACAAAGTGCAAAATAAGCTTAAAAGATTACACAAAAAACATAGGTTCGATGGGAGGAGAATTTCCACTAGCTAGGTTCCCATATTTCATTATCATAAAAAATTTATAACATTTCTGTTCAAAAGCCGTTTTTCTTTACTAGTTTGAGAGCAGTACTGACACCCTAGGGAAGAAAATTCTGCCCACTTGTTTTAATCGAGAGATTTTTTGGAAACATTTTTCAAAATGAATAATTTCATTTTGTTTTAAATTCAACGTAAATAATTTTAAAACGATAAATTCCAATACTCTGAATTACATTTGTTACGCATGAATGGTTATATCTTTCTCTGCAAAACCACTTTCTGGTAGATTAATGCGTTTGAGGAATTCTAGCCTTGACAAAAATCTAAAAGACTAACGTAGCATACTAACCCAAGTCAGATATTACATCTTTATATTAAGAAAAATAACTACCATGGAATAAATCAATTTCCTACTAAATGTAAAACTTGTTACCAGTAATACTACGTGCAACATTTACCAGGACTGATTTTTAATGTTACCTCATATTTATGTAACCAGATTCCAGTAGAATTTAGGTTTCAAAAACTTTATTAAATAAGTTTAATTAACTATTATCAAACAAAACAGCAAAAAGATTAACTAGAAGGGAGGAAGGAGGAAGGAAGGAAGGAAAGGAAGTGATGGATAGTGCAGGGTATAGGATAAACATTCACAGGCGTCACGTCATCTTATGATGATTTGTCAATTGGGAGCAACAATTTAACTGGAGATTCATAAAGTAGTTCAGTCTGGTATAACTGGCTTTGCATTCAGGATCTGCTTTTCCAAGAGCGTAATCGGCTGACGGTTTTGTTTAACTGCTTACTACGAAGAACGTGATTTGGTGCAAGGGAATTTCGCAAGTGAAATTAGCATCTCATAAATTGAAGGGCAGGCAGACCGTAATCGATGGGCTTTAAATATGTCACTCCACTTCCTATTTCCATAGGTGGATTGTACGCAGCATCACTTCCACCAGTTCCACATTTCAAAGTATTTGTTTCTTTTCCCATAAATTAATTAGAAGTGGTCTTAATTGATATAAGGCCCCTACCAGTCTGAGAAAAAGCTAAACGGAATTAAAGTCAAACACAAAATATTGATTTCATCATGAGGAAACCTTGTAATGCTGAGGTATTGGGAATTAGTGTGTAACATTCCATTAACAGAGTAGCCTGGCAAGAAAGCAGGTTCACATTTAAGTTCACCTTTCTTTTGGGAAACCATCGTTCCTAAAATGCTTAGCATGGTTGTAGTGAGGTGAAGTAGAATAGAAAATGAATACTAATAGACTTTTCTATGAAGGATACATTTTCCGAAGGTGGCTGTTAGAATTTCAGATGCGTGGTCTTGGTGGACGAACGCTAAGGTCTCTCGGCCCATGAACTTACGACATCGTCACTCATAACACATTCTTGTACTTGCTCTGAAGGCAATTCAAAGCACTAAAAATGCCCACTAGCCAGAGGAACCCTTTCTACTCTCCCTTAGCCAGAACCTGGCTCAAATTCTGTCTATTGATCCAGACGTCGATTGGGTGATTTCGTTGATATTTATAATTAAGATACCAGATTATAAAGATTTCCCTTCACCGGAAAAAAAATTAGAAATACGCGAACTCTCTAGGAAATCAATTGAATACCTGGACGATTTCTCATATACCTAAGGTAAAAAATGATAATCTAAGGACATGGCACTTGGTCAAAAAAGCCTAATTTCAGCCTCTAAGACCTGCATTTCTGCTTGTTTACTCGCTTTAAATTCAAGCAAGATCATAAAAATGTAAGAATTATTCAATTTCTCGAAACTAGTTTGATCAATTTCTGCAAAATTGATCCGTTAGATGTAGTAGTGCAATATTGCAATATTTGCAAATAGTACAGTCTAAATGAATGCTAAAGACGCTCAATGTACAGGGGGGTAGTAACTGCTTAAATAGTGCTCCTTTCCAAAGTCTAATCAAGAATGGAATTCAATAATGCAATTTAATCAGTGAGAAAGGGATTTTCGAAAACTACACCAGCATGAGACACAGAGAGTTTGTTACTCTGTTAAAACCTGTCTTTACACATGGGGATGCAGCCATTTAGACCGTCTTTGAATGCGCTCATAAACTCGCCTGCGTTTCTTAAGATGAAATCCACTGGTAATTGGACTAGATTGCTGGTACACTCATCCACACGAACCAGGTTAATTTTTCCATTGTTATAAGCCAATGTTGCTCGTAGTAATAATCCGGCGATATCCACATTCGCGGAGTGGAAGAGGTGGGCTATCACCACTTTCTGAAAATGTAATAACATTTTGTAGAAGATCTTACAACACGAAACCTGACTAGGGGCATTGCAATATTGCAAGCAAAATTATCATCTTCTACTGTCGAGCGTGAGCAATTTGTAACCCAGGATTCCTTATTTAAGATCAGAGCCTTGAAACTTAACACTCCTGTTGAAATTTTCCTAAGTGCACTGTACATCGCAGCACTTGCTCCATTTTCAATATCCGTGTCTCCATCGTTCACCTCATTAACTGAATCTGAATTCGACTTCTGAAAGAAGGGACGTACCAAACACAAAAGAAGCTGTACTGGAAGCTAGCAGAATAAGGAAGAGAGTTTTAGTCATTTATAACTTATGAGTGAATGATTGAGTGAGTGTCTTTGGTTTGAGGTGATAAATACTGCTGTTCACTGTTTACGTGAACTTGCAAGAAAGTGGGTTTGCATTGTGTGCCACATATTTTACTACAAAAAGCAATTTACAAAGCTTTGTTTGTTCAAATGATATACAATAATCAATGGAGTAAGCAAACCGTAAAAAAGACCGCTCAACACATTCTGATTTAGGGAATCCTCAGAAAGGCAGATCCCCAACTACCCGTCTTTGAGAAAAATTTAGCCTAGCTTCACACCGCATGCACATTAAAACTGGACAGAACCTGCCTCAGAGTAATAAAGGAACGAAATAAATTTTACACGAATGTTTTTTAATAATGTATCAAAATATTTTTTTAGAGGATTGATGTGTGCAAACATGACCTGACCCCTTCAAACCTCAGTTGCATAATCTCAACAATGCTAATCCTTTTTGTAAAGTACTTCCTATATTTCAAAAATCAAAGTAGATCTTGTTATAACTCTTGATCACTCCTGCACATTTAATCGTATTTCATTTCAACAATTATGATCATGAGATCCTTTCGATCCTTTGCCCATCAAGAATATCAGTCCTACAGATGGACTAACTGCTTTCATTCACTCAGGCAGAGTAACGAAAGGACCGTATCTAATGGGAAACGCTAACACTTATAAATCAAATTTACGTTAAAAAATGCTTCGACTGCCAACGTTAAATCACTGCATCGTGAATTATCAGTCAAGTTCAGGCGTTGGCACAATACAAGATTTATGTAACAATTTGGAAGAAGGACAATAATTGCTTTAATTGCAAAGCTGAACATCAACCGTGTTTGCAACTCCGGAAAAGATATTTAAAGTCTCCACTATTCTTGTCAAAGATAGCTCTTTAGCCTGATATAACCCATGAAAAAAATAAGGAGAGTTAGTTTTATTTGCTAGAAGATTTCTAAAATGTAAGGACGAAGAGAGATATGACTGTACTCTCCGATAATACTTCAGAAGGATGAGAGTAGACATATGTTAACTATTAGTACAGATGTGTTCCCACTTGGCTTGGAGATTCGCAGTAACGTACACTGAATATTATAAATCTCTACTCTTATCATCGATGATGGCTTTCGACCCTGAAGTCAGTCAATCGGTCACCCTTCTGGGGGCGCTTCCAGCGAGATCTGACACTGTCTATAAGCAAATGTAGGGGAATTCCTTATTGGTTTCAAACATTGCGATATATGTAGAATGGATCATTTCCCTAGTCAAGGCAACAACTGCAATACTAGAAAAATCGGATTGCTACAGTACCGATTTCATGCGTGCATTTACATGAGATTGAGTTTGAATGATATAATATCGTAATATGGTAACTTTGCTAACAACTTTGCATCAAAATGAAGTTTGTTTTTGCATATCTCGAAAGTGGCTTATTCGAGTACACCAATGATTTTTTTCTCGTAATAAATGCTAGGAAAATGAAGGTTGGCAATTTGAAACACATTTCTTGCATTTTTTAAGTGAAATTAGTAATCTTTTAGGAAGGAGATGTTAACGAACGCTAGTGCCATGTGTGCAACCATTATCTTGTATCATCAGATCTTCATTTTATTGAAATTGCAAACCATATTTGGCATATTAAGTTAAGGTTAGATTTGCGACTAATATATATCTTAAACCGTATTACCTGCTTCAGTACAGTCACATTGACTGACGGAGAAGAAAAAAGTCTCTTTTAAATGTTGATAGTTAAAAAAAATATTTGTGGTTATTTGTTTGAGTTTTGTCGCATAGTTCAACCGTGGAGTACAATGTACTGTTCGAAGTTAATATAATTAATTATGCCTAAATGAATAATCAGCTCAGAACAGATAGATATCGTTTATTCCTAGCCTAATAGAAATAGCTAAACTTTAAAATTAGCGCCAATATCTGCCGTCATGATCTCCAAAAGGAGAGGGCAATTCAAATGAGTTCCAGAAAAGTCAGGATTTTCTGAGCTTCGATTTGAAGGTTCCTTGAAAAACAATCGCATTTATCGTTTAAGGTGAGTCAAATATTTAACAGACAATGGAACCTCGTAGGAAAAAAGGCTATGCCTCGTAAATTTAAAAGGTTTTTAATTTCATGATATAATTTATTGTATTTATCTTTAAATGTAATATTAGGTGATAGACAGGTATAAAATATTGAAAATACTCCAAATTGCTTATTGACATAGGTAGTATAAAAATTCCATTTGGTAAATATAAAAGCTTTTGCAAATTATATCATTGGCAAAGAACAATTTATTTTCAATTTATTTCATGCCTACCTTATCAGTGACACGATTCCAATGAGGAGGTCACGTTCAGGCCCAGAGGTCAGGTGAGGAGTTCTCCATGTGCCTAGTACTGCATAGCTAGATGTAATCCATAGAGAACTTTCCTTTCCAAATGACACATTTCTTACTGTATCAATCCACAAGATTTAGGCATAGCACATTCACAGCCACATGAACTCAAAAAGCACTATACGGATTTCATTTGGTCACAAAGAATATTTATGAGGCCTACGTCTACCAGTACTGTAAATACTCATTAGGACCGGAAAATTAATTAAAAATTCCCTCCTACTGCTCTTTAGCTGTGAAGACAACAAGCGGGAAAACGGTTTGTTCAAGGCCTTTGGACGTTCAATAAGCACTATGTGTTTCGTTTAGAATAACTAAGCTTGAATAATGAGAACTTTATTTCTATCACGTTTAGGCTTCCAAAGACTGTTGAGCATGAGAAACTCAGTTGCTATCAAACAAATATTTGAGATAAGTCTCCTTAGATGTGTATATGACAAAATAGGTTTTTTCAAAGGGATTTCAAGTACTACTTCATGTTGCAATGCACGTCAAAGCCTAAATAGGGCCTTGCTATTAACATTGTTTTTATAAATCAAATAGTGGAAATGAAAATACAAATACATTTCGCTACTGTTATCAACCCCAAATATATTCCATGGTACCAGATCAGTCGATTCCGATGCTAATTTTCTTCATCCATATATCAAAACCTATCATTTTAAAAACAGTTATATATTTAAGCTGATATAGGACAAAATTATACTGCTTCAAGCGGGAAAATTTTTCACACTCATGAAAATTTTAGTAATATTAAAGCTGCTTTGTAATTTACTGAAAATACACTAAGTAGTATAAATTGATCACCCAATGTAATAATTAAATAGGTTCATTTCTAAGGTTGTTCAATCGAATAAAACACTTTAACAAGCGTAAAGGGCATTCATAATTATCATATCCTTGACTAAACTCAAAAAAAACTTTACAAGAACATTATTATTATAATTTGGCTGCCTTAGAAGCTTTAAATGAAGTTGAACAACCATTTTCTGGAAGTTAAAACCTTAATTTTTAAAACAAATGTCTCCACTCTTCTTGGCAAAGATAGCTTCCTAGCCTGCATAACCCATGAAAAATATAAGGAGAGTGATTTTCTTTGCTAGAAGATTTCTGAAAAGTGAAGACCTAAAGAGTTGGGACTGTACTCTCGAAAATATGTTATTCGGCTGAAAGCAGGCCTATGCCAACAATTAGTAAAGGTATGTTCCGACTTGGCTTGAAATGACTCAGTATCAACACTAAATATCTGAAGTCTCTACTCTTACCATCGAAGATGGCTTTCGACCTTGAATTAATTTTTGAAGAAGTCACCCTTCTGAGGGCGATTCTAGCGGGATCTGACTCTGTAAGAAATTTAGAAATTAAATTTAGAATATAGAGCATATCTAGGATAAATATGTAGTCTTAGTAAGGACAAAATTATGCTACTTTAAATCGGCAAAAGCTTTTCACTCAACAAATATTTAGTAATATTGAAGCTGTTTCACATTGAAGCTGAAATTACATTCAGTAGCATAAATTGGTCACGCAATGTGATAGTTAAATAGACCAACTTCTAAAGATTGTGGAATCGGATAAACTAGATATATTAAATAAACATTTTAACAAATGTAATGGCACTTAATAATTATCATATCCTTTACAAATATTTAGAAAAATGTTCACAAGGACATTATCACTTTCTAGATTTGGCTGCATGAGAAATTGTAAATATCCAAAACCAGGCTGTCATGGAAAGTCTTCCAGAATAAACACAAGATCTGTAACATTTTTTTAGAAGAAATTAATGGATAAAAATTGTGCGATAGCTTTTACCTCCACATGAACAAAATCGACAACCAGATCATGCATGGTGATGTTGCAAATGTAGACTGCATCCATTTCAGTGGCCTCACATGACGAGTAAATAATTGTAACCGGTGTTGGATGGGTCCAGACTTCCTTTGGGCGAAAATGTTAAATGCACCTTCTTCAACAAATTTTATAACACTGACTGCTTCAGCATCTGCCCCTTGAAAGGAGTTTAATAAGTTTATTTATTTTAAGAGCAATAATCAGGTGGATATAATTAACTTACTGACTCCATAGAACACGAAGGCAAATAAAACTACAATCGAAAGAGACATTTCAATTCACTTATTGAATCCACTTCTTGAAACCAGGTAAACATGAAGGTTATATATACGCTTGATAAACTCCTATTTCGTGTGACTTAAAGTGAACGCACGTGTCGTCAACTTTGGGAATACCTGCTTCGCTTTCAAAACATACGAAGGCTTCAACAGAAGCTTTAGCATCCACAAAAGGTCATGGAATTAGTGAGTCATTTCCATGATTGTATATATCAAGGTGGGAAGCAGCATCCTTGATATATATGGTAGCAATCACGATTGTGAGAAACTTCCTACACTGTGACTGGTTCCTTCGTGTCCTTGTCCTTTAAATCAGTATATACATCAGCACAACGCATAAACACAACAAATGACTGGATTAGAGACACTTCAAGTAAAAGTTGAAAGACAACTGCGTAACCGACTCTGACAGAAAGGGTCTGAAGTGCAAAGCCTGATGTCATTAACGTCAATGTTTCCAGTGTTTCTGGCAATATGCACTTTGACAGATTTTCACTGAAAAGTCTTACTCTATCCTGCAAATTCTTAACATGCTAAGAAAGACCCCACTCAGTGTCACTGGACCAAAAATTGTCACACATTTGAGCTAGAAAATCCTCGTCAGTATGCTCAAATCACACTCTGGAACAGTATCCAACCCTGCCCAAGTGTATCCGTTAGTCCTTAAAAAAGAACTGTTCAAGTGCAGTTAAGATGATACTTCTCTTCAGTCAAAGCTTGATGATTAGCTAATGTCAAACACTAAACCATCCTACATCGTATTCAGTTTGGTCAACTCCAAGAGTGGAATTTAAAATCCTATTTCTGTGACACGACTAGGTGTGTATCTCTCAAAAGGACACTTCGAGATACTGGAGTACGACCACCACAAACTTTTACCAGCGGAATGTATATTTGCGATCCTTAATGGTTGTTGCTAATTCCCCTTTGCTAGACCTGTTCGACGCCTTTCTATGAATTCAAGTGTAAGAAGGTCCCCGTTAGTTTTTTAGAAATAAATCTTATTAATTCTCATTAGAAACATTATTTTCTCTTATATTACATTATAGGCACCAAGAAACCAGGGTTTTCCAGTAAAGCAGCGTCGTTAAAGATGTGATTATCGATAGGCAATTTAGAAACCCTCTAGAGCTCACTGGCAGCTCAGAACAGATAGATATCGCTTATTTTTAGACTGATGGATATAAATGAAATGTAAATTTATTGCTGATATCCGTCGTCCAGATCTACAAAAAGAGAAGGCATTTTAAAGGAATTCTAGCTTAGTCAAGCTTTTCTAGGCTTCTATTTCAAGGTTCTTTGAAATACAGTTACATTTTAAGATAGGGTCAAATATTTAACAGAAAATGGAACCTCGTAGGAAAAAAAGGCTGTCACGTTACTTTGGGTTATTCGTCAATTGCATTAGTTATAACGATATAATTTGTTGTATTTTTCCTTAAATATGTGACATTGGGCGATAGATAATTCTAACATTTTGCGCATGCTCTAAATTGCTTACTTTACAAAAGTAGTTGAAAAAATATCCATTTATTAAAAAGAAAACCTTTTGTAAATTATATAATTCACAGCGAATAGCCTGAGAATTTTCGCACATGTAAACTGCAAGTGGATTTCATCATGATCAGATGTTTTAACACCTCCTTGTTCAATTTGCATTATCAGTACCCAGAACCTAGCCTGACCATTTAAAACATCATTGGTACTTAACCTACTTCGCGGTTGCTGATTCTTAAAATCAAATAATACTGCTTATCTAGCCACAATGGAGTTGTTGCGCTAAGTATAACTATGCTTACTGAGTTGCGATTCATTTGCACCATTAAATAACTGAAACAGATATCATCGCGGTATGTTCATAAGTAAATTCTCATTTGAGATTTGGTTAGCTTTAGAGATAAACAGCTAGGATTATTCCAGAAGCGCAAAAGTTTGTGGTTTTCTTTGCAGGTTGATGTTTTTGTTGGTCGAAACCTTCAAATTCAACTGAAATATGCAGTGTCGAAGTCACCATCAATTCATCTAATTCCATCTTCAAAACTGCCACTAATGATGCAAGCCCCGAAGAAGATCTTGAGTAATTCCAAACGCAGTTGCATAAACAAGTGTCGTTGAGTCCGTGGTTGGTTTAGTGATCTTGTGTTCCCTCAATCTCTAATGCTTTTTCGTCTTACACTAAATATTTTTTCTGCACCAATCAATGAGACGCTCAATAATGCGGAATTTATGTTAAATTCTCTTTTTAAAAACAACAAGTGTAGTGCAAAATTGTGTAGTGCTTCTTTATGTCAAAGATATTGCGCCAAGTTCCTTTTACCACCATAAACGGGATCAGCATCCTATTTTACTGCATAATTTTGGAAATGACACACGAAGCGTTTGGCTTCCAACTTGGCTTACTTAAGTACTGAACATTCATGGCAATATATTCTTTTGGATTTTTCGCATCCAACGAATCAAAACTGATCCTCAGTTGTTTGTCCCCCACACCATAAACTTAATTGCTGTTAGTTGAAAGTGTGGGACCAACCAAATGCAGAGTGACAAAAGCGACAATCAAAAAATCAAGTGCTGCAATCAAACCTGTAAAATGCTTAGCTTACCTTAAGGATGTTAGCTACAATATGATCCTGCTTTGTTGCCTGATAACGTAACTGGTGAATTGAGCCATGTGTATTCCATGCATTGCAAAAAGGTAACATTTATCTATGACCTGATGATTTTTCTACTTAGCTAGGACTTGAGCCAAGCTAATCAGGAGATTAGTTCCCACTACTTATAAAAGGTTAAAATTCTCAATGGGGATGGATAAGTGAATGCGTTATGCCATACATTATAAGGATATATGTAAAATTCGCTTTTAGCACAAATTAAGGGTCCATGCTTAGAAGAATACTCTTCTCAATTTTACCTCTTTTAATGTCCAAACCTTACTTTATTACTTGTCATTAATGCTGTTCAAGTGCTTCCGCACCTCTATCGAATACGTCACTAGCTCATTCTTGACTTTGATGACGTACCTCAGAGTGTTTCGTCACAACCCTTAAAGTTTATTTAAGCTTAGTGTTATCCTAAATTTCCTTCGTCTAATATTTTGGCTTTTGCGCATAATAAGCCATCAAGCTCTGAGTAAAAGTTAAACAAAAAATGAGAGTTTGGCCTTAAATGTAGAGTAAATAAGTAGCATTCCTTCGGCAAATTTGTTCGGCATTTGTTCGGCAAATTTCCTATTTTTCGATGACTAGCGATCGCGAATTCTTTACTTTGATGCCATTAAGTGTCAATAATGGCTTGGATAAAACAGGAGGGACCTCTCCTATTTTTTGAGATATAACTCAAACCTACACTTATAAATACAGTGACAGTTTTAATGAATAAAAAATAAGTTGTTCTCTAGTAGGCAATTGCTCTCTGATTCTTAATACTGAAAAAATATAGCTGTCATAAGAAAAGACGTCTGGCTTCATATTAAAATGATGAATATAATTTACTGAACATTGATACACTCCATACATCGTCTGAACACTTACTCTACCAAATATCATTATCTCATAATTTCAACTTGGTTTGTGACTTTTATCCACTTATTATTGAAGGAGATATTCTTTCAAGCAAATTCAAATCACTTTTATGCTCTTAAAGGTTCTTAATTTTTGGCCTTATTATTGGCCCTGTTGTGGTTGTTGTAAATCAATTTATAAAATGCAAAAACAGCTCTCCATGAGAACCAATGAAGCACCTGCTATGAACTGCATAAAGGAGTTTCATTTGAATAACACTCAAGGGAATTTGCTGATATTAAAATGAAAAGCATGCACTATGATTTGCACCATTTACTTTGTTTAACTTTTACATTTACTAAAGATTTTCGAAATTTAAGATAATAAATCAAGTTTGATATTTGTGAACACAATATTTTTGACTTCTATGTGATATCAAGTTATAAAGTATATGCCTAAAGACTTTACCAAAAAATCCACAAATAGCACTTATAAAAGTCAGTGCAATTTTTTACAAATAGACTTTGCTTAAAATATTTAAATAGTTGCCGTAGTGAGGGTTGTATTTAATAAGTTTCTCCAATTATTTATTAATATTTTTACACCAATATTCATTCGGAATATGTTCTTGGTACGCTACAGTGAGGATGGTATTCGACTATATTTTATGGAACACTGTTGTTCGTTTTTCTGATACTAATATCAAGCTTGAATAAAGTTCGAATGTGGAAAATATCAGGCTGTTGACAGTTCTCCATAGAAACGAGGAAAAGCCGCTATTACCACAAACACTAGAGTAATTAATTAATAATAACGAACATACGTAAACACGATCTACATTGACTTTACCAACTTCTACTCCCAAGCTTCGTATTTAAGACCACAGCCAGGACAGATTATGCTATTGTATTGTCTAAATAGTAGTGGGTTTATTAAAGCAAAATTAATAAAAATATCGAAACCACTTTTGGCATTTTTATTTGCCAACGAAACGAATTAAAGACTAAATGGAAAGTAAAAGGATTTTATATGACACTGAGTGTAAAAAAATTTAATTTATCCAAATTATCATATAGTAACAAATCGAATGACTCACTGTCGCAGACATCTTTTTCGTGGTAATGCCTAAAAAGTAGCAGCAACTAGTGAATCCATGTGCAAATCAAAAAGCTTATTATTAAAAACCACATACCTGTTGCATTGTGTTCGACAGAAATAACGACTTCCGGCCTAGTCGTAGCCGACTCATCATTTTCGCAGTCGACACCAGCGTGGGGTGCAATGCGTAGCTCATGAAAGGTATTGGCCTCTCTTTTCGTATTTTACGAAATCCCCGCATTCACCTTCGATAGCTTCGAAGTTTGGCCATATACAAATAGATTTGCTGTTAAGACTGAGATTAATTTAAAAAAGGTCACTCGAAAGAATTGGCTTTAAATAAGATAAACATAGCATATGGAATTTTATTACAGTATCAGTATATGTGGCATCCACGATTGCAAATGTAATTGACTGTTTACGTGGCTCACGTCCATCGAATCTTGGAGGACGTAGACTAGGCAGCAAAGAGGCATGTACTGCAAATGACAATCATTCAGATTTGGCCAATTCTCAAAATCAAGCAGCCGAATAATGCCTTCACTAACCTGCTGTTGCTTTTTATCGAAATTACGACCTTAAAAAAGTGTACCAAGGTTACCAAATTTCCAGTCTTTACGTGCAAGTTAATGTGATCTTTAAGATCCTCCTCCATTCCGGTTGCAAGTGTAGTCATCCATAAACTCCCTGTGCAAGAGCTTATTGTCTTGTCCTCAGATAAAGAGGACTTCCTTCATTCCCTCCTTGACAACTTGAAGCAACTAATGCACCAAACATGAAAATATTTCATTAAGAGGTTGAACCTACTGAACCATTAGGACAGTACAATGTAACGCTACCGAGATTTGAGACTACCCTCGATTCCCATAGTAAAGGTATGATTGGACTAAAACACTAATTTAAAGTGATGTTTTGTAAAGGTACTCAATTTTTTGCATGCGGAGTTACATTACTTGAGTAGAATAAATTTATTCCTAAAAATACATACAAAAGCCCAGTCATTTTCGATAATAGTGAAAACTAGAAACCACTTTGGATCTTTATGCTCTTTGATTAAGAGACTGCTGGATGAATACTTAAGGTATTTTCTCGATTGTATGGAAGATTGCAATCAGACATTGCACACGTCCGAATCACGTGGTCACTTCGGAATTTTTCAGTAATGAAATACATGACGTATTTATCTAATATAAATTACAAGGAAGAGATGCGATTAATAAAATAACGTTCCGTTGCTAGGATAGCAGGCCACCAGAAAAAGGATGCGTAACCCCTCTAAACATATATTCGTAGAAGTACAACTCGTCTTAGTAACATTATAAACAAGTATAAATATTTTACTGTCAATAGCGAATGTAAAGTAAATTACAGTCTGAATAATCAGAAATTATAAATATAATTTTCTGGAGCTACAACAATATCAGTGCCAATTTTTTTTCTTTCTCCAGAAGTACCATCTGTTGGATCGATTGAAGGCTGATTACAGGCTTTCAGATTAAACAAAAATACTTATCCACAAGTCATCTTTAAAATAAATGAAACGATGAAGGAGCCGAGTTATAACTCCGAAGAACACAAGTCTAAATATGTATGGCCGATTTCTGAAACCGGAATCTTTTAATCTATACGGATAGCAAAAATTGTGACTTGAGTAATATTATAGTAGCATTGAGGTCAATAAAAACGAGGCAAGTAAAACTAACCATGTTGCTCTATGCAAATACTTAGCTCTTCCTTATGCATCAGAAGATTTGCTTACCGCTGCTAAAATGTAGTGTCAATAAAGATGCATGAACTTTATCACTACTGGAATTCATCAGCCAGCATCCCCAATATGAAACACTCAGTCGGAAGCAGCTCAATCAGAACTGGCCAGAATCCTTCCGCTTCCAAATAGAGACAGTAATAGCAACAAATCCCCTTATAAAGAAAGCAAAATATTATGGCGGATTTTCTTGAACTACACACTTGGGGAATCAGGGCTTTTCAAAGTGTTAGATTTTGGTGACTGCTGATTTATAGTCCTCAAAATTGTCCTAGCTTCAGCAGTAGCTTGTGCCTACAAAAAACAACCTAGGCCCCATTTCTCTAAATTAGTTGTCTCTTACCACAGAAAAAATCAATAAATGCGGTAGACGGTAACTGGATACATTAGGATCCACCAGATAAATGATATCCGTCTCCTGTCCCACTACCTCTGATCTCATTTCTGAGAAAATAGACACTAGTAACAGGAGATTAAACGATTTGTCTTAACCAAAGACCTTGATCGGAAATGAGTCACGACTTCTTTTAATGATAGAAAGTTCCATTCCAATAATCACCGTTCACTCTCAGTTGGACGTCCCAACTGATCAAGGCCACGTGGTGCAGAGTATGCGAAAGAACACAAATTCCCTTTCCATTGTTCTTTCAAGGATCGAAGTTAACTATTTGGGTTAGAGCTATCGGCATGGATAAGTGTGGCGTACGCAACCCAATAGGAAGCGCCAAGCACAACAAATAGCATCTGAGTACAACTCTCCATCAACCAATTACGGAGCGATTCGTGCTTAGTAGAAATCAGATGTAGCCTATTTAGACTCTCGCACTCATCCTAAATACACACTTACACACTTGCTCTAACGTGCATCTCTTCTCCTTCTACCTTGTCGGTGCGGATACCGAAGGGATCGGGTTGCTTACTTTCAGTGAGATAGTTCGTTGTTTGTAGTAATCCGCTACAGAGGTAATCGAAATGTCATTACTGAGAAACCTTTAGCTTGGAACTGGATGATGCACCCGGAATATGTTTTTTTTCAATTTGTTAGCAAGAAGTTTCCTTATATTGATATGCAATTCACAGAAGAATGTTGCAAATATTTGTCTTAGATAACTTCAAATTCCTCAATGTGTAATAAACAATAATTTCTTATCTTAATTCTTCATACCTGATTAAGAGTAGGCATTCAATCAAACAATGACCTTGAAATGTTATCCAATTACCATTGAATTATTTGACAATGGCATAAATTCTGAGTTCTCCTTTAAAAAAGACGGAAATGCTTGGCATTTTCCTCATTATGCTTGCTATTCCAATAATGACTTTATGCCAGATGGAAATTTGAAAATTGGTGCCGTAAAAATATTTAGGATAAGACGAAAAAGCATTGCAGCCTGAGGGAGCACAAGATCACCAAACCATCCACCGACTCAACGAATACTGCAAGCTATCCAGTTCTAAAACTAACTAAATCTCATATGAAAATTTACATTCGAACATACCGTGATGATATCTCTCTAAGCTGCCTTAATGATGCAAGTGAATTGAAGTTCTTCAAAGTTGAGTCCAGAGCACTTTTGTCCCAAAAAAATGTCGGGGATTCTTGAGTTGACACCTCGTCGATTTATTATCGTATTCCTTAAGCAATTTTAACGGCCCATTTGGCCTCAATTTCCAAATTCTTTGGCACAGGTCTTTCAACTGATGCATAGAAAATAACAGGTGGACTTCATCCTTGCGTAATATACATTCGCAAGGGTTGATTGCGAGTAGAGCAAAAGGCAGTAGCACAATCACGACTAAACAGAATTTACCTTGGAGAATTTAACTATGAGGCAATCTACTGGCTACACAACCTTTGAAGTGGTTATTTTAGGTCAATCGTTTTTCAACATTGACATTCCTTCCGCATTTGCATGATATGGAATAACACATTTTATTTTTCTAAGACAGGTATGAAGCCATTGAATTAATTATAAAATCCTAATAAACCTAAAATGTGTATTAATTTTCAACATCATCAATTTCAAAGGTTAAAAATCTTTACAATCACTCTAATAAATAGACCAGCAGCCTCACATTTCAAATAGCGAAATTCCACTCATGACGGTCAATGGTAACAAAACTACTTCACATGAAGGTTTATAGTCCGTAAACTTCTTTTTGTAGAAACTGAAAATCTTCATTTAAAAACTTCAATAGTGGGCATCCCACACCGCAACTACGCCATTTATAATCCTTTGGAAACGCCACAAGATATGTGAATTTCCTAGGGCTTATGCATCATTAACGTACTTTGACTTCCAACCTAAATATTACTAAAACATTGCGCAAACATCATTGTTTTTCTAAGCACTGTTCATTGAAAATACGTTAGCGATTTTTTAAATTTCTTCATTTCATGGGTTGCCTGAGAAATGTGAATAAGGATTGCTTTAAGGTCATAAAGATCTTTGTATTTTTGTCAAAATCGGGGCGGAAAAAACACGAAAATTAATCTTTTATGGAAAAAAATAGTGGAGCACTTCTAAAATTTGTTCTAAAGATTCAAATTTTAACGTTCAGAAAATGGTTGCTGTAATAATTTTTTTCTAAATATTGGTAAAGGATCTGATAATTGCGAATTTTCATTATATTTTTTAAAATGTTTATTGATATCCCCAGGTTTTTCCGATTCAACAATCCCTAGAAACGACTCTATTCATCCATTAAATTGAGTGATCAATTTATGCTACTTAATTTTTATTTAGTAAACTGTGAAAAAGCCTCTTATACCTTAAATCTTACGTCTTAAATCACCTTGAAATTCTGATTTTAAAATGATAGGTTTCAATATAAATATATGGATAAAGGGAATCAGCATTGGGATCAACTGATATGGTGCGATAGAAAATATTTGTGTTTGATAACAGGAACAAAAGTCACCTGTATTTTCATTTCTGCTACTTTACATAAGAAAAACAATTTAAATATAGAGGCCTGAAATATATTGCAATATGTAGTAGTAAAGGGAGTCCTTTACTTATCTCAAATAATTTTTTGATAGCAACTGAGTTTCTCATGCTCAGCAAAGTCTTTGCAAGCCTAAAAGAGATTGAAACTAATTTCTCATAATTCAAGCTGAGTTATTCTAAAAGAAACGCATAGTGATTGCTGAAAGTCCAAAAGCCTTGAACAAACAATTTTCCCTCTTGTTGCCTCCACAGCTAAAGCACAGCAAGTGTAATGTCTTAATTGATTCTCTGGTCTTAGTGTGTATTTACAGAACTCATAGACTTAAGCTTTAAGAATATTCCCATTGACTAAATGAAACCTGCATAATTCTTATCGAGTTTTTGTAGCTATGAAACTTGTGGATTACTATAGCGAGAAATTCATCATTTGGGAATAAATTTTCAGGATTACGGCTAGCCATGAAATATCAGGCACATGCAAAACTCCTCATCTAACCTCTGGGGCTGAACGTGACCCCCTTAATGGAATCGTGCGACTGATCAGGTTATCATGAGACCATGGAAAACACTACATATTCAAAACCCAGTTCGCTTGGTTAAGCGTGTAATGCACGTAAAAGTCAGAATGTTCTGTCGACTATGAGATTTGAAAACAAATTGTTCAATGCGAATGATATAATTTGTAAACGGTTTTCTATTTAAAAAATGTAATTTTTTTACTAGCTTTGCAAAATAGGCAATTTGCAGCAAGTAAAAATGTTACATTTACAGTTGAATACAATAAATAATATCATTGCAACTCATGAAATTAAAAACTCCTAAACCTCCGTGGCACAGCCCTCTTCCCTCGGGGTTCCATTATCTGTTAAATAATTGACCCATCTTAAGCAATAAATGTGACTATTTTTCAAGGAACCATAGATATCTTTGATTAAACTGGAATTTCTTTGAATTGTCTTTCTTTTCGTAGATCTGGACGGCGGATAGTAGCACTAAATTTAAAGATCAGTTGTCTCCATTGGGCAAGGAATAAACCATATGCATCTGTTCTAAGCTGTCCGTGATCTCTAGAGGCTTTTCCGGTTTTCCTATCGATAATCATATCATTAATGAGGCTACTTTGCTGTGGAACCTTAATCTCTTTGTGTCTATAACATGTCGAAAATCCTGTGTGGTTATTTCGACATCAGAGAGCAATTTCGACATGTTCTTATAAATATTCATATTTTACAACTAACAGAGGTCTTCTTACATTTGAATTCATAGAAAGGCAACGAACAGGTTTAGCAAAGTGAAATAAGCAGCAACCACTGAAGTGGTGGCTGTAACTTAGTGTCTCGAAGAGTCCCTTCGAGAGATGCACACACAGTCGTATCACACAATTGGGATTTTAAATTCCACTCTTGGAGCTGACCAAACTGAATACGATGCAGAATACAGCAATCCTCTACTGCATGACAGGCCGCAAAGTGGATGGGTTGTTTATTGTTTGACATAGTTGACCATCAAGCTTTGACTGAAGAGGAGTATTAACCTTACAAATGAAACAAAGGACCAAATGTTGCTTTTCATTAGTTACCCTTGATGATCGATGAATTTCTTCATTCTAATTGTTGGATTACAAATACATTAGCTGCCGTCAATTTTTTTGGTTTTGATCAAAAAGTCATATTTAACGTCCCCTACCTAGATCTAGCACATGGATTTATTATTTAAAGGCGAAAAATATGCTGTATGGTTTATGAGTGCCACTAAACGGCGAATTCGTTCAAAAATATGGTTGAAACTTGAGGCGTAAGTCTGAAACATATCAAAATATTGAACTGAAAAAAACAATCTATGGTTTGATAAAAACCTTTTAAGTATTGTCGAAGTCAATTTTTATTATTTAATCAAATTGAATTTCATCTTCGTTTCGTGGTCAGTGTAATTCCCTGTTTCTCTAAAACGTTTGAGCGTGCAATTCTGGATATGAATGGTTTAAGCCCAAAACTGCCAAAGCATGCCAAGGTTTACATAAACTCAAATACAGCCACTCTATTTATATGCTGCCTTTTTGTTCAATGGAAACTTCTCTCAATTCCTCACTTTTTCATCTTTTCTAAAGTACATCACAAAACACTTATGTACTTAGTCTTTAGAATTACTTAAAACCTTTTTAAATAGCACGAAAGGTGCAACCTAATGTTTACAACCATCAAAAAAATGCAATATATCGGTAAAGCTTCTAAGGTAAGAGGTAAGCAGCCAGCTACTTGAGTGTTTCGTGTGCCCACACAAAGCTGCACACAAGCTGTTCATACATTGCGGCAGGGCCTTGTCAACCCAAATGACTCATCTCTTTCGGCGTCCAGTAGGCCTTCTAATTGGAGTCCTTTGTCGTCTTGCCTCGTAAATATGGGATACGTTTGAACTCTAGCGTTCGCTGAGCCGTGGGTACGCACGGGCATACGAGCATATTCACGGCGCTCGCTGAGACCCAAGCACGCCAACAAAATCTAACTCTCGGTGGTCTAGTCTAGCCAATAGACCTGTGTTCTCCACAATTGGCCACTGTTTCAATAAATTCCCATTAGGTACAGAGGTTGTGGTGACCCAGGAGTATTATTGTATCGCCCACCAGCGGCAAAACCATCCGGTCGCACCTAAGTAGTGCGCGTGCATTTACCTGATTCACAAATAAGACCATAATCCAATTGGTAAGAGTGTTTACTGATAAATCAGGTCAAGTAAGTCTGAACACACATGCCACACTTGGACACACGTTGCTAATAAAACACTCATGTATGGATATCTTATCTTCCTTCTGGATGTTTCAACAACTCTTAATGAGAATCATTACAGAATGAGGGTCTTTTTAAACAACATTTTGAACAGTATTAATGACATTACCCGGTTTGTAGGTTGAAGGAATGTTGATGTCTGCCCTCAAAATAAATGCGCGCATACTTATTGAAATCACTACATATTATTTAAGACCAAATTTGTCCATGAATTTCATTTTATTTATCCCACCGCTATGGCGTATGACTCTACAACAACTAATATGTAAATGGAAAAATCATTTAACTTTTGACCCGTTCTAATCAACGTTTTTAGCTTTATCTACGCAAGAGAATGGACATTTTAAAAACCCAGCTCATAGAGTAGGCATCTGTTGGTTATTCGTGATCCTTTTATAAGTTTGTTGGCCCATTTCTGCAAGATTCACACCTAAAATTATTTGAAGGAGGTTGCAAATCGAAATTAAGTTTTGTGGATCAAAGCCAAGGGAACTCTCAATAATTGGTGCATTAGAAATTAATGGTAGGAAGTCAACTACAATCGTAAAATGTGTACTAATTATTTCTATTCAATCGCTTATTTTTTTATTCGAAGTATAAACGAACCCACGGATTGACCTGATACGAATCATGTGACCGAATGTCTACAGATGCGTAAAAGTGAGTGAGCAATCGATGACCTCTGACGGTGATCGTAAAAGCCAGCAACGAAATTTGTTTATACTTGCTCAAGAAATGTTGCGCTGGTAACCCGTCGTTATCAGCATCAAGCATGAGCTGTTTTGTTAACAATATGGCACACAAGACTTTATCGTAGTGTAATGTTTGCGCTCTCGATGCAATAACATGCCAAATATGACAACTCCAACACTAGTCAAAAGCGAAAGCCTAAGTCGAATCACCAACACCTATATTTACAATGTCTTTTTTTACAATTTTGCGTTTGGTAAAGCAGGAGAAAACATTGATTCCAGATACATTTGTCTTATCAATAAAACAATATTAGAAAGGCATGGTTGCAAGCACGAGTAAATATCTACTTATCAATGGTGATTATGTCCCCAGACAAACTGGTTTCTTTCATTGCAACTGGGAGGAATAGCGGTGATAATGATGCTGTTGCCTTCCTTGATGTCGATGGAGGTGTTTGTGGTGGTCGCGCGATTGCCTCAGTCTGCGTTGCTTTCCCGGCAAATTGTCATTGGCAGGCATGAAAGAGTAGGCTATTGAAGAGCGACTTATAGTCACGCAGCTGCAAAGCCTTGAGTTCCTTCATTGCTGAAGCCTTTTTCTCCGTATCTTCAACTAGCTCCACCTGGCGTTAAGCTATTTCTTCACATGCCCTCCCTCTGCACCACTTAAATTCATCACATACATAGTGGAGTTGACCTCAGCCTCTCATTTTATGATAATGG
The DNA here is from genome assembly GCA_030710315.1 of Anomotaenia brevis. Taxonomy (NCBI): domain Eukaryota; kingdom Metazoa; phylum Platyhelminthes; class Cestoda; order Cyclophyllidea; family Dilepididae; genus Anomotaenia; species Anomotaenia brevis. Next base: position 58,813 of record JAUOZQ010000192.1, read on the forward strand.
ACCAGATGGCAATCGCTGACCTTTACTACTCCACCACTTTGCACGGTGATCATAATCGCTGGACAGGTTATATTACATGTTTTAAGCATCCCAGGCATACATGATGTTGATAATTGTAAGCAGCAAAAATGATGACTTGTGAGAAGAAACAACGTACAAATACTTAAGTGCATCGAATCACTTCATAGTACATGATGTGGGCAGTGAACGTGGGTTGCGTGGCCACTTCGAACTCCTTAAAGATGTTCACTAAGTTTGAGCAGTGAAGCCTGGTGTGGGTTTGGTGCCATGTAAAAAGCAGAAGTCGTTGATAGCGTGTACATGCTCGGGACTGGTGGCGTTGCTGCATGCAGGTCTGAGAAGCTGCTCAGCAGGTCGGAGGTGACTGTGGTTCATTTTCATGGCTACTACAACGAAGAGTTTGGTGGGATGAGAATTAATCGATGAGGGGGCGATGGCGTAGGAGGCTAGATGGAAGAACCACGACTACCGGCTCTGCGCCAATGGAAGCCAGCCCTAGCAGCGCATCCGCTGCGTCCACGCCACTCGCAGTACTACTCCGTCGTTAGCCCTTGCAAACCGTCTGCAAAGCAGCCCGCCTCCTCGGCATCAATCTCGTTATAAACGTGCTTGTCTTTATTGCGACTGCGTGCCCATGCTTCGAGGCACTTTCCCTACACCAACCGGCAACCAAGTAGCATCAAGCCAACACGCTCATAACAGATGAGCCAATATTATTTATATCACAGGTTTAAAATAAATATCACGCAAATTTTAATTACTCATGTTTAAATATATGCAAATTATTGTTTTCCCTCAAAAGTTTAATAAGAAATGTTTGGTGAAGAGCAAACATTTAATACTTTTCAATATATCCTCTCACAGTGGGCTCTACGCTATTATGGTAGGCTTTTTCTTTCTTGAAACTTAACATGTTGTGTCACTTCTCATCCACTAATTTGCTTCGAGATGCATTATCCATAGAGCCAGTTAGTTAAATGAAATTTGACGTTTTCAATGAAGAGTACTTCTTATGGGGCTGAAGAATTGTTATGATTCGCGTTCAATGGTAATACGATATACTCCATTGCAAGAGACGCTGTTTCTATGCATATGCATCAAACTAAATTATGGGATTTCCTCTGCTTCTTTTTTCTTGAACCGTAAAACTCAACGATCTGTTAAGAAAATGAACGAAACCACTAAAATGCTATTTCGGAGCTTCCTATTACCAAATATATAAGTTGAAATGAATTTATCGGATTTAATTTTAATCAGCGATAACAGATTAATGAAGGCACTACCGGGAAACAACTTATGTATAAAAAAGCAAATTATAGATAGTGAAGGAAAAACGCTAACCAAGAAAACTTTATATAGTTTATAAAATGCACTTATTTTATTCAACCGTTCTAAATCGGAAAAATAAAATTATTGTTAAAACAATCTTGCAGGCAGCTCGTATCTCAACCAATTCCGCGAATCCAATTTTCGATCAACTACAAGCCATATGAGCATGCATATTACGTGATACCATTCACATTTGAAATGTGGATAGACTTGCTTTTTTTTGTGGTTCCAGTGAAAGTTTGTTGATAAATGCAGCTTTTATATTACTTCGCAAAGATTTTTTTGTTTCAGATGATCTCTAAGAACCATTAAAATGAACCTTAGATATTTAATTTTTATTCTTACTGGGAAACTAATATGATTTTTCTGATATTTTTGAAGCTTCTTTAGTATCTGCAACCCACCCCTTCACAACGAACCTTAGTCGAGTTCTTTTTGATGTTAGCTTGAGCCTTATTGCTCGGTCTATCGAGTTCGGTAAGTTAAAAAAAGCAAAGTGCAAATAGATGACTCCTCCTCATGTGATAAAATTAAGTTACACAGAGAGTCACTTCGGTAAAACATGTCAAAGAAAGTTACTTTTGGAAAATAAGGGTCATCTTGATAAATTCTTTGCTAAAAGGATCGTTTTGATAATTCATACAGACAAGAAATAGTATTTAGAGCTTGAGTTAATCATTTAGACAATAAAAGTGAACAGCTGTATTATTATTTTCATAAAGATTGGGGGTAACTAAAGCAATGATTGTTGTGAACAGCCACAGCAATCACAGTTCATAAGGCAGTCATAAGGAACTTAGCCCACGATCAAGAGTTAGAGTGTAAGACTGCTGCGGAAAGGCCAAAGGTAAGATGAATTACCATGTTGTGTCCGAATGCTGTGATACCTATTCATGCGATTTTTGTGCTTTACGTCAGATTTCCGATTAGTATTTCAACCCCAGACACGAACTCAAAATGGCTGCACACTTATTTTCAATGTACTACAATGTGTCCTAGCAATGGTTTACGCAACTTAGCAAAATAGACAGAAAATAATTACAATAAAGGGAATGCTGTTCGTGATAATCAGGTAATTACTAATACATATTCTTTTAAAACAACACATCGTGTCTCCTTAAATTAATCTTACTGCTATCAAAAATTCTAAAGAAATCAAATACTATTACAGTGAAGCTTAATTATCAGTGGAATTTACTTTTAATAATTTGATGTATTTATTAACTGCCTTTCTGTGAGGGAATGAGAAATCGGAAATCAAAGCAGTGCCTCACACATGACAGCAGATGGATTTCGTAGGAAATCAACATGAGTGACGTACCCGATTAAATTAACCCATTTTTAGGATTCCCTAAAAAGGGTCATCCCTTATGTTGTCGTTGAAATAATATAGTTGATAAAAATAAGTGTAGCCATCTCTAGGTTCATCGAGCGAGTATGCTCTATATCTAAAAGGTTTTGGGATTCGAACGACAACAAAATTCACGGATTGCCTCAACCACAATCATCAGTTCCTGCATAGGCAGAAATTGCACAGCATCCTCGTAACCTGTTTGACCTTTCAGTAGCCATTGTATTGTAAAGCACACCGCGCATACATTGTTGTAAGGTGAAGGCCCTCTACGCAAAGGTCCACGATCAGGATTGATCAAGAGCTCAGGGAGAAAGTTTCTGTTTGCTTCAAATGTAGGGCTCATCAAGGTGTTGACTGGGGCAACGTGAAACACGGGCATTCTTGATTAATTTCGAGATGGCAAAGGTGTTCTATTTAAAAGATTCTCACGATCAATGCACAAGCCATAGTGAACATCGCGATTGAATTCTTCGTGCGGTAATGGACAGCCATGTATCAAATCCACCACTAGGCTATTTAAGTTTCTTCCTACCAAGTTATTCAAATTTAAGGGAAAACGCCATTAAGTTCAGTTGATTCCTAACTTACTTGCTTAAATGAGTTTTATGCGTTCTAAATTCAAATTAGGTCTAACATGCAGAAATTCACAACAAGGCGAATTTAATTTCTGAAATATCTGTTTTGCTGGCAGAGTTCCTAAAAAATTTCATAGTTTAAATTGCGCTTTTATTTAAAAAAATCAAATTTAAATTATCATGCATGGAAATGGAATGATATTTTGTATTTTTCATATTATTCACTCAAAAGTAAGTTATCAAATGCTTACTTCACATCTAAGCAAATTTAGCCAGCTGCGCTCGTGGAATGTTGCTGCATAATGGCATCGAATTCAAATACTGTTCGATTTTGCCCCTTTGTAAAAAATGCAAGGATATTTCCTAGAATAGTATCACCTCTAAGTGATGCACAATTGCAAAAGCATCATGAAAATAGCCCCCACGATGTGGTCAACTGCTGTGAAAATCCATTTATTGCAAGGTCACTTTTATCCCTATCTCGTTCTGTGCTCGTTAATTTTAATTCTTCTTGAGGTAAGTGAATCGGTTCTGATCTGCTTGAGTTAAATTTGGTTATTTTAGTAAACCTCACCAATCCAGTCTGTACGACCTCAAAAATACTTTTGCCTACTATGAATTTTGCGTAACTGTAGTGGGTAATCATTGAGAAAGGGTATTACAAACTGTTTTCTTTCATTACGCAATAATTTTGTCCCATTCAGTATAGAGAAATCATTCACTGTCAGTGACCACCTAATGTACCAAGGTTCTATTATACCTAAAATATGCTGATACTAAATGTTATGCTAGAAAACAGCCGTAAGACGGGACGCGTGTTAACTCCGAATTTATTGAATGTAGTGCCAGGCCTTCATAGTAACGACTTAAACAACTGTACATATACATGGATAATAACGAAGGATAAATAGTCATAAAATTAGAAATTTAATTATCTGGAGATATAACAATCCATTCGCCATTATTAGATGCGAACTAAAATCACTCGAGAGACTAATAACTTAAATGAAGATGAAACCTATGACTAAATTTTATTGTTAACATTCCATTGCAAATTTGAAAATACAAAGTATACATTTTTATTCGAGAATATTTAAATGAGTTTTAGCCCGGTGTACTTGGGTGGCAACGCACGATATAATATGAATATACTATAAGAACTTATAAAAATTTCATCAACTGAAAATACACTTTATTTTTTTGTTACAACCCATGCAAATCTAAAAAGTGTGGTCCAAAGCTTTTAAAATCTCTTTTTATTTCTTAAATCAATAATTAAACACTTATTTTGAAACAGTATTGAAAAGCATTCATAAACTAGTTTTGATTCTACGAAGTAAGGTATTAAAAATATTCTGTTTTGCCTTTCATTTTAGTTAATAACTTCAAATTCAAAAATGCTTTTTTAAACAAACTGACATAAAAAATATGAAATACATAACTTGTTAAATTGTTATTATCAGAATAAATTTTGAGCTAAAATAAAAAATAAATCGACTTTAAAAGACCAAACAATGTCAGCGAAATTAAACGAGGTTATATGCTAGGAATATATTTTTGTATATTTCGAAACATGGAACATTTCGGTAACTCAAAAAATGTCCATAGCAGCTCCTTATCCCAGGGCAGTTTTGAAATTTATATTTGCGAAGGCTTGTATATTGACGCTGAAAATCTCCCAGATGGAACACCGTTGGTATCTCCGGATTACCAGGCACTACCCTTTTTGTTGATGCTCTAATTGAAGCCATGAGGATTTGTGCCTTCGAAGGAAGCAACAATTTTTGTTTTGAGATTTTACGAACTGTTGATCTAGGCCATTTTTGTGTTGAGTCTTTCGCCCGGTGTGCTTTTCAGTAAGGTATGTTCCTAGAAATTAGAGTTAGTTACAGGGAAGCTGTGCTTGCACTGCATGAGGAGGACCAGGACGTTGTTCCTTGGCAATATGTTCCTAGTGCACACTGCTTGAACAATCCTCAGGTAAGATGTCACTTTGAAAATTATTCTGAATGATAAAATTCTAATTATGTTTATGCCACTAGAAGGCAGCTCGTATTGCTCAGTCACTTATTTTTTGCAAAAAAATATAAATATGAACACTCAATTCACCAGCTATTGCATGACGGCTTCTTAACATTGAACTCAATTTCGATATTCACAATGACCTGTATATTGATCTCTCAAATCTACCGAAAAGAACACCTATGACTACTCCGTGATACCCGTGACTACCCGTCTTTCTTGATGCTCCAACCTTGCAGTTTCCTGCCTTATCTGAAAACAGAAGCTTTTTTCACGACTTTCTCTTAGTAGCCGATCAAGAACCATTTCGCAATCAGCCCATGCCTTACAACGACGAATACCCAGTATCAATTTTAGTACGGTGGCTACTGGAAAGTTGCCCAAGTTACACTCAAGCCTTTCATTTTTGAATGAGCAGGATTAAGCCATTGTTTTCGAGGTAGTCCGTGAAATACGTACCAGTTTTAAGCCAAAACTTTTTCAATTAGAATGTAAATATTAGAGGCACGAATAGATGATATGTATATGGAACTAAGCTATCATTTTGATAAATGCATTCCTGAAGAAGAAAGCGCTTTGCTAAAGATTCTTCGATAGAAATAAATTATTGAACTCGTTCCCATGTTAACTTCTTGCACAATCGATCAGCTGTCACGTGTGACGCAACCACACTGTTTTCTATATTTTCCCTTTTTCTCACTGATATCTGCTGCTTTTCTTTTTCCGGGCTTTGTACATGCCGACTCTCACGTGTCAGTTTTTCTTCTGAAGATTGATTTCGAAAATCAGGGCATGCACAATACTATGCATCAACTTGGACTCTGGAAACCACAGTTCTTCAGCAACCGTAGGATGAGTCTGGCTTAATTTACCTTCCTTGAACATAAATCGTTGGCCCACCTGGAGGATTTCTTAGAAATAGCACATCAGCTCATCAACACAGGACGCCCGCATGTACTTTAGTGTTGATAGAAGACAGTAATCGAAATTCGGGACATGTATAATGCTATATAAACGCATTGCTGGAACAATCTTTACCGAACTCGTTGAATATATCCGAAAAACGTAGGGCTACTGTACTATTGCAAGAACATTCTTCTTTGCAAATATATAGATGTTTCTTTGTTATGTTAAAGCTGAAGCTTCTTAACTTAAATCCAAATTGCTTCTATTTTTTACGCTCAAAAATGAAAGATGAAATGTTTTTAACGACAATTCATGTCAAGGAATTTTCAAAATTTCTGAGCATGCCCTCTGAATTTTTTTTTCATCTGGCCTGGAAAAGCTTGATTGTTTGGGCTAAAAAATAAAAGCAATTAAACAACTTACGAAGACTTGCAATATCTTTCCCGTTTAAACCGATATATATTTATACCTAGTGATTATAGCTGCATGGAGTTGGTGCCTCCCGGATATTACAAATCTATTGTCAAAATGTTTTTTTTAAGTACGACATGATAATGGCGGCTTGGAGAAAAATTGTAGGTTTGCGTTAGCGGGAGTTATCTGGAAATTTTACCGGGGTGTTTCTTAACTCAAGGAAGAAATTTTAACTATCCTCTTGAAAGAATGGTCCGAAAATTCGGGATGATTCCAGTTTCCTAGTGTGGACTGCAACGATGAAGATGGCGTTATCAGGGACTACAAATCAACTACCTCGCTTCAACTGTGTGTGTTTATCTTAAACTGGCATACTGAATAAATTCGTAGAAATGGTAGGTCAAAATACACTTGAAAGGTTTGAACTGTTCGGCTAAAGCCTGTTGCCAAGCCGTAAATCTATTCAGAGTTTTCCATTTATCCCCAATAGAAGATGATTGTAATAAATGTTTGAGACAATCCAACGAAATTAGAGGTTCCTCAAACATGGATTAACAAAATAAGAGTGTGCCTGCCTCAATCTATTCAGTTGTATTTTCTAAAGGCTTTAACAATTTTTATACATATGGCGGTACGGAATAGGTAAGGTCAACGCACACTATTGGATCATTTTCTTAATTTATTCGACGTTTTAAATTTTCCGAAATGTCATTTATCTAGAGTAATCGTCAAAGGCTGAATATTTAGTAGCTTTCAAAATGGTGAGATTAGGGATGTTTTTTTCAGCAGTGACCATATTTTTACTCCTGCCTTTATTTCCGAAAAGGATATTTATTTGGACATATAATCTTTAATAAAATGTGAGTTCTCTACCATCCATTTTTTACTTTAGCAGCTATCTTAATGCACTTGGGGTTTAATAAGTAAAGCAATTCATATATTTGTGCATATATTCGGAACCACCGGAAAAGGTAAAATCTTTTATATCTCCTCTTCTTTAAAATTTGGAGAAGCAGTTACTTAAGGAACCGGTTCATATTTGGCAATAGGAAACGTAAATGCATATCAGTGTATATTAAGACGATTTTCTATTAGAGTGATAGCGTTCGATCAAATAAATTTCCATGCTTGCTTTCTGAAGGTAATTCAAAATTGTATATAATACAAATTAAATGGCATTGGCTGGGCTTTCTATAATAATACCATTGAGCAATGTGAAAGTAAATGCTAGACTCTTATTCCAAAATCACTGCTAAGGCTGCTTGAATAACAATCCCACGTTTCCCCTGGATACCGCCACGATATTACGAGACGGACTTCAAGAGGACAAATAGGACAGACCCGATGAGGACGCCAGAAAGGACTATATAAGCTGAATTGTTTCAATGTATTGAAGGACAACATGATAATTTTTGAAAAAATACTACATCGGCCTAAAATTTTATGGGATTCATTTCATTGGATACCATTTTTGAGAAGACAATTTTTGTTGAGTCTTTTGCCTGGACCACAGTTGATCAAGAAGTAGCTACTTAAATAGTGTGCATAAAAAACTGCCAAAACTTCTTAAATGATTTCTGCAAATAATTTTTTCTTCGAAATAGGTTTTACAATTTAAATTGATATTTGTTTGAAATTGTGAGGGGATAAACAGATAAGATTTTGCGCAGTCAAGTGACCCAGAATTCTCAAGAATTACTTTATAAGATAACAAAGGGAAACAAAAGTTGTTTCCCCTTTCTTGGTAGGATTACGGTGGGAGTTCATTGCTACGCCAGGTGAAATGGATATTTCTCTTGACATAGAAAACTGCAGAGAAGATCCATAGTGATGTCATTGCTTCTGCGTAATCAACAAACTGATCTCATGTATTGCCTTTTCCATATCGATTCCTTGCTAACAATTTATTTACTATTTTAAACATTTGAAAGCATTTTTTGGGTAGCAATTTTCTTTTTATGTACTGCTGCATACATTGGGTGCAAACTTTATTTTTACAACACTAAACTTGATTGTAAAATGTGATAGCTAAATCAAAAAAATTTCAGTCACACACAGGAGATATTAAACCTTCCGGTACGGATAAAATCACTTCCAATAATAGTTATGCGGCTCACATTGTACTTGCAGAATTTAACTGTAGTTTACTGTATTTATTTTAGATAACAAAGCTTAATTCATCGATTCTTACCGTTTATAGGAATAGTTGGTTCTTGGGTAATGAGTTTTGTGCAAATGCAGAAGAGGTGGGATTGCGGATTTTAACAGAGCAAATTCGTGTTCGCACACTACCTATCGATTTTATCTTGTAAAAGAGCTCATACATTGCTCCTGATGCTGCCACCTTTGTTTCTATTAGCAATGCGAAAAGAAGTTTTCTGTCACTTAATTTAAGCATTCCCTTCGAAACACCATAGATTTAAGTTTTCCTGAGAGGCATATCAAGGATGTTAGCTCAAAGAAGCGAGGATCTTATTTGGATCTTATTGAGTGTAGAGAAACCTATTCAAGATATTTGATTTTTGAATGTCGGTGTTTTTGACGTATTAATTACAAATGATTGTCTATTGAATGTACAGCTTAGGAATGGGAAAATTGTTTTTAGAGATGAAAATGGTGATTTGTGCTATCGAAAATGAATCTATATTTGACTCTTAGATGGTTAACCTGTTTGTAACGACTCTGATTAAAATATTTGCAATGACTCTCATTATTTTCTCTTTAGTTCATAGAAAGTAAATGAATTTCCCCATTTCTTCCTTCATACCCACCATTATGAGCGCTGAACAGATGTGAAAACCAGGTAGGGAGGCTCAACGAACTCACACCGAAATCTGCTACAAAGTGTGCTCACATTGCAGCAAATTCTTGGGAAACGGATTAACACAAAGTCCGTTTATACTCTGAAACTTTACAGTGAAGGACTTTCGAAGCCAGATAAATCGCAATCAGCCCAATTTGCGTTTTGCTCAATCAATCTTAATGCGTTATCTGAGAAGGTTATCTTAAAGAAGTAATTAATTTATTTTTCGTGCTATCAAAACTTAGTAAAAACTTCTGTTGTTCTCCGTCAGTCAATGTGTCTGCACTGGAGCAGGTATTAAGGTTTAGGATAGATATTAATCGCGATTTCAACCTATACTTAATATGCCAAATATGATGTGCAATTTCAATAAAATGGAGTAATTTATCTTTGGCTGTTGAAGCATCTTGTAGTGTAAATTTGATTTTAAATGTTAGCATTTGCCATTATATGTGGCCCTTTCGTTACCCTGTTTAAGTCGATGAAAAACATTAGTCCATCTGAAGGACTGAGAGGCTTGATGAACGAAGGATCAAAAGGATCTCATTTGCTGATCACATTTACTGAAATGAAATACGATATTTCGGTGCATTATTAGAAAACAATCTTGTGGAAACCGATTTCGTTACTTTAGAACTTCGTGGCAAGTTCTGTCTAGTTTTAATGATTATGCAGTGTGAAGCTAAGCCAAAGTTTTCTCAAAGACGGGCAGTAGGGGATCTAGCCCTAATGAGGATCCCCTAAATCAGAATGTGTAGAGTGGTCATTTTTACAGTTTGTTTACTCCATTGACTTTTCTACACCATTCGAGCTACCAAAACATTGGAAAACTCCTTTTGCAGAAAAAGGTGAAATACAATATAAACCCACTTTCTTGCAAGTTCACGTAAATAGTGAACAGCAGTATATAGGCCGCCAATCCAAAAACACATCCACTCACTCACTCATAAGTTGCAAATGACTAAATCACTATTCCTTATTCTAATGACTTTCAGCACATCTTTTTCTAGCTTTGATAGGTCCCTTTCCCTCAGAAGATGAATTCAGATTCAGTTAATGAGGAAAACGATGGAGATACGAATATGAAAAATGGAGCAAGTGCTGCGATGTACAGTGCACTGAAAGAAATTTCAACAGAAGAGACAAATTTCAAGGCTCTGAGCTTACTGAGCAATTTTTAGAGGTTATGTGAAAAAAGGGGCTAAATCAAAATGCATAAGCTTTTAAAACCAATGACATAAATCAAAGATATTTGAAGAAAAAGTGATTTTACTCCGAGTTTTTTATGACAAAAGTACGGGTCATTGTTATAATATTAGTGATTAATGTAGTTTAACAGAAAAGAACATCTGGGAGCACGCCATAATTATGGAAACGAAGTTAAAATAAGTTAAACTAAGTGAATATCGAAAAATCAAAAATCTTTATTTTTAATTACCTTCTGGTTTTAAATCAAAGACAGTGACCAGAAGAGACGTAGTTGTTGTTTTAACTTAACTAAAAGTCATACGCATGAGTTGTTTAAAACTGCATTCGTAAGAAAGAATTTTGAATTTAATTTTCCAGAAGAAAGTATTAAAATGTTTTCTGCCTATATTCAAGTTTATTTAATGTCCTTAATTATTTCGATTTTGTAAGATAATGAAAGAAGAAAATAGAACTTCCATCAAAAAGCATACTTGAGCGTTGAAAATCATGCGTATCACAAATAAAAAATAAAAATACCTGGATCTTTCAATTTTCCCGTCGTTGCTAAAAAGAGGAAACATTTTAAATTATCAGTACACTAAGTAGTCCGTGATAGCTCAGCTTATTAACATACTTTTGGATCGGGGTTTCCAAGGACAGGCGCTTCGAGATAATTAAAAATCAATCTGTATTGAGACAAATGCCGAGTCTGAGACACAGACAAACGTGTGGAACATTCAGTTGCTGTGGCTGAAAATAGTCGTTCACATTTTAGGCATTGACAATTTCTCATTTTTCATTGCTAAAATCAATTCTTTAATCGACCTTGTAAGAGTGAAATTGCATTCCTAATATATATATATATATCTGCGGCGGTAGCTACTAATAAACTGTAGACCAAATATTTTGATATTAAAATCAGGCTTAACAAATACCTTTTGCATGAGCTCATTTGAAAATAAGGTAGTCCCTTTCGTATATTAGAGTGACGGAATCCTTTTCGATTTTGAGAATACTAAAGAAACTGGCTTTTTATGTCAAAGTTGAAAGGTGGTGGAGACTTAAAAAATCTCCTATTAATGATATCATTGATTCTGCCTTTGAGATCGAGGATTCGAGTAAGAGGTGTTGGTGGACTAGAATTAAGGGTATTTTTGTTTGAACGCTTAATATTTTTCTGTCGTTAAGGACTTGAGGGAAATTAGCCCAGGCTATTGGGTTCTGCAATTAATATTACATTACCCGAATAATTACTCAGAAGAAAATTCAAGCTGCAGAACCCAGACTCCGATCACAAACGTTTATGGATACAGAGGTTGGACAAAATAGTGAAAACACTTAAAACGTTGGTTTCACAAACTTTGAACATGCTATTGCTTATGCTTTTTTGCTTTTATTTTATGCATTATTTAAATAAATGTTTAATGATATTTACAAAACTGGTTATAACCTCACAAACATGCGAGACCTTTCAAAGGGAGATAAACTATTGGTGTTTATGTGGCAGGTGCTAGTGTAGCACAGACTGTCTAAGTGGACGTCAATCCAAGGTGTTCTATCTCAAAACTACTAACTGTCGCCTTTGAAAGTGTGGACTCTGAACCGAATTTTTGGCTGGGATTTCAAGACCGCAGCCCCTAAAATCACCGCAGAACTACTCAGTGAACATCTACAGAACCAAGTTTCCACGTAACGAAACTGCTCGTAGGGGGCTGCACACGAGAGCTGGATTCAACGGAAGAGCTGCAATTTAAAGAAAACTCTACTCTCAAAGATAATATGTTCAATGCGTCTAGAGTGGTGGTGTAGAAACCTTCAGAATTGGCCTCATCTGGCCACCACAATCCCTACACTACCTCGAACCCATTATTGCGTCCTATTTATGGTCGAGTTTAGCAATTCAAATGCGAAACCAACTAGCGCCGCCGCCATAGTCTCTCATAAAACTGCAGAGTGTTTCAACCAAAAAAAGGTAAAATTAATTAAAAATAAATCCTAGATTGCATGAATCAATACCTGGACGAATCAAGTCCGCAATTGCTGCAAAGGTTGGACCTACATCATCCTAAATATATTTTGTTTATTATTTGCAGGTCCTTCTAATATTTTGTCCAGCATCATCATATATATAGCCTTCTAAAAAGCAATAAAGAGCGTTTCTTTGGTACACTTCTAAAAAAATAATCGAATTATGAATATGGAAATTCATCAGGAATTGTCTTTCTAAACAGCTCATCGCACAAAATATTTCAATCTCATGTTTAAAACGGAATTTCTTCTGACTCCCTTTTATGAGAGTATTGTACCTCAGCTGTTTGAAGGTCTTTATTGCCTGCCATCATTATGGATGACCTTCTAGGGGTTTCTCGATGTCAGAGCACAATTCGAACATCTACAAACCAGCGGCGACCATGACCTCCTTATTTGGAGTGACTGAGTTTCTCCTGCTCAGCAAAGTCTTTGCAAGCTTAAATGAGATTGAAACATAGTTGTTCTAAGCGAAACCTATGGTCTATATTAAAAATACAAAAGCCTTGAAGAAACAGTTTCCCCGCTTGTTGCCTTTGCAGCTAAAGAGCAGCAGGATCAAAGTTTGAATTAATTTTCCGATCCTAGTGAGTATTTACAGTACTGATAGACGTGAGCTTCATGAATATTCCCTGTGATCAAATGAAACCTGTGTAATCCTTATTGAGTTCATGTAGCTGTGAATGTGTTATCCTTAAATCTTTTGGATTAATACAGCGAGAAATTTGTCATTTGGAAAGGAAGCTTCAGGATTACAGCTAGACAAAAATACCAGGCACATGCAAAACTCTTCATCTGACCCCTGAGGCTGAACGTGACCCCCTCTTTGGAACTGCGCAACTGATCAGGTGGGCATGAAACCATGGAAGTCACTACAGATTCGAAACCCAGTTCCCTCGGTAAAGTTGTAATACACTTCAAAAATTAGATATTTCTGTGAATTAGGAGCTTTAAAATAAATCGTCACCTGGTTAAAAGTTTAAATTATTAATTTTGCCGAAAAGTATTAGTTTTAATTTGCTGGAGTTGCGTGGCTTACCTCTTGAAAATATAGTAACTTGAAAATGACAAATGAGTCAAACAACCGTTTTTAAATTTGCTATGAAGGTGGCAGTGTCATACGCGAAAAGTGACTTTTAATAGCATTCAATGTGATATTTCCTTAGATATAACTGGAAAAGATGTGCTGCAAATTTTTGCTGCCCAAATATTCATTAAACACCTGGATCGAAGGTTTTATCATTGCCACCTCGTTTGGCAAGATGAAAAGGAAATTTAATGAATTGTACAATAAAAGATATATGACGATTATTGTGTGTTAAAAAAAGACATTTTCTGCTTTCAATCCTAATTAAATTTGGACAGACCTAAGATATGCATCACCATGGAAGAATAGAACATGCCCAAAAAAGAATATCCCCAATCCGCCAATCAGTTGACGCATATGCCCTCTATTCCCTGTATTCAGTACACCTTTCGAGCTCAGGCCGGACAGATGGTCTTTTCGTTGGGATTGTGAACTAAAGTTGTGAGGATAATGGAATGCGGACATCATGCAGGAGCATTGTTACTAATTCCAAAGTATCCTATGGATAAATCGATGAGAGAAACACAATAAAAATAGTATTTTCTGTATATTTTCAATCTTAAATAGAGAATCCTCACAAATCTTATTCATGGAACCACCCATTTGTAGTTATTCTTCATTTAAAACACTAAATCTTGAAAAATTGATTCAATTATGTGCATTCAAGGTCATTTTGGCTTAAAAAGCGAAAGAGAACGGTTAAGACTTGTTGCCTAGAATGAAGCGGCTCTTTATCATCCCAATGAAAAAATCATAGGTACTCGGTAGTTTCCAGTCATTCCACCGTTGGAATGACTGACCGGTTCGACGACGAAATCGAAGCCAGTTGGCCACGGCCTATCTAATTAGCCAGTATAATCATAGATTGGGCAAGCGCGATTTGAAGAAAGGACTCGTAGAGCATTAAATATCATTGAGGCCATTGCAAGACGGAAACTACATCTAGAATTCATCTAAGCAAGAAGATCTGTGATATCCTTCTGGAAGTGGGACCTCATAAGGGTGAATTCGAATTACCTGGAGTTTACTGATATTACAATATAGCCATTTACTTATATTCATGTGTTTTATTTGAGTTCACAGATAAAATGTAATACCAAGGAAATGAAAAAGCTATTTCATTTATAGATTACCTAGGCAAAATGAGTTCCAACATTCAGGCTAAAGTAATGTGAAGAAGTCATGTAAAAGGGAATTATTTGTGATTAAATTCATCAGTGAAAGGCGATTTAACTTATTTGATTTTTTATTATGGCGAACTGCTGGTTGATATTCTAGCAATATTGTAGAATGCATTTAATATGCGTGTATTGAATAACAAAATGCATTTGCCCTAAAAACCTAATCTTTCATTGTCTCGTTTCAAGAAATCGTTATGAGCAAGAAATAACTCTGAAAATTTAATTTTGCAAGATTTTAACAACGGTGTGCAGGATATTAAGGATTTGTTTCCACAACCAAAGATGTTGCTAGTTATCGCATTTCAGTCTTACACAAATTCATGCACATTTAAGCCTGCAAACGATGGAAATATATTTGATAACTCAAATAAGTTTTAACATCAGAGACAAACAAATTATTCAAGAAAACAGACCAGAACAATCCCACACATCTTCATCTGAATTAGGCAGTAAATTTTAGGCGTGCATTCCTTTAGCTCAAGCGTATATATACCCTTCATGCTTACCAGGTTCCAAGAAGGGAATTCAAGAAGTGAATTGAAATGTCTCTGGTGATCATAGTTTTAGTTGCCATCGTGTTCCATGTAATCAGTAAGTTAATTATGTCCACTTGAATACTGATTTTAAAATAACTAAATTTACTAAACTCCTTTCAAGAGACAGATAATGAAGGAGTCTTATGAAACAAGCTGAAGAAGGTGCAGTTAACACCTTCGCCCAAAGGACGAAGGTTGGCACAATAGTTCTGTCGAAGTCTGGACTCATCCAACACACGAAATAACTATTTACTTGTCATGTGAGGCTACTAAAATAGATAAATTCTACTCTTGCAACATCACCATGCATGATCTGCTTGTCGATTTTGTTAGTGTGGAGGTAAAACTCTCAAACCATTTTTGAATCCATTAACTACTTTTAGAAAAAATGCCGAAGATTCTGCGTGTGCTGAAAGTTTTTCCATGAGAGCCTGGTTTGGTTGGATGTACTATTCGTTGGAGGCAACGGTCATAAACTCAGTGACTTCACTCCATTTGTTAAAGCTGCCAATGTTTATGGTTCTTTTCAAAGAAATAAAGTGGCCTGTTCGTTTAGCAAATTTTGCTACTGAGACAATTTTAAGA
Source organism: Anomotaenia brevis (assembly GCA_030710315.1). Classification (NCBI taxonomy): domain Eukaryota; kingdom Metazoa; phylum Platyhelminthes; class Cestoda; order Cyclophyllidea; family Dilepididae; genus Anomotaenia; species Anomotaenia brevis. The sequence goes on from JAUOZQ010000192.1 coordinate 74,842, forward strand.
ACAGCTTGATTGTATCATTTGAGTTTATACGGTCGGACCAGATGTGTAAACAATTTCAGTTAGAAGGGATTTCCTAGGCGAAATTTGAGCAATAAATCGTTGTCCGGACTGACGACCCTTGCCTCAATATATGGTGCTTCACCTTTCGAATTTTGCAATTGGAATTTTTCACTTCACTCCATTATCTTCCTGATTTTAAAATTTGAATTTGAAAAATCGCCATGATTAAATAGATTATATTTTTGTAACAATGTAAATGCAAAACCTTTACCATAACTATCAAGAGCATTCAGATTATATAGTATTTATCCAACTGAAGTACCAGTGATTGTTCTAGCCTAATGTTTTGCACATAACAAAGAGTAATTGTTGGTTTTGTTGTGAGAGATATTAATAATTATCTCAGTAAGCATATTTTACCTAGTGCAACAACTCGATCGTGGCTAGATAAGCAGTGTTATTTGATTTTATGAATCAGCAACCGCGAAATAGGTCAAATACAAATGATATTTCAAATGGTCAGGCTTGGGCTCTGACTAGTGATAATGCAAATTGAACCAGGAGGTGAATTAACTTCTGATCATGATGAAATCCTGTTTGCAGTTTAGATGGGCGAAAATCCTCAGGCTGTTCACTGCGAATATAATTTGGAATATTTTCTACTTTGTTTGCAGAGTAAGCAATTTACTATATGCGCACCATGTTATACTTGTCTATCACACAATGTTATATATTTAAGGACTAATACAATAAATTATACCGTTATATTATATATTTAGTTTTGAGGGATTTTTCAGAACACATGAATACAGGTTTTCGAATTTCCAAATAATAATCATATTAAACCAGAGGATTCGTTGCATCAGCAGAGGAAGATGCCGAATTAGACCTGAGCCTAAGCCAGAATTTTGAAGGGCATAAGTCACGATTTCTGATTACCACATTAATTGCCTTATTGTTGTTACCGGGGTGACTATATCAATGGAGTTAATGTAAAGGCAGATTCAACAAGGATGGCCATTGGTATCCACTACAAGCTACGGATTGATATCTTTATGATTCATTCAGCGGTGAATCCACTTCCTACCTGCGTGCCCTAACCGCGTGTCCTTACCGCGTGTTCTAAAACAATTGTCGAACCCACACAAGGAGGAACATACCCAAAACGCATAGCACATTTCTCCTCCGAGGGTTAAAGAAACATTCTTCCGATCACAGGAAATTCAAGGTGTGCCAGGGTATATCAATAGCTTAAAATTGCCTTAATATATGTCAAGCCTCTATCAAAGAATTTTTGTCAATATATCCATAAAGCTTCCAAAGTCCTGCATATGAGCATTATTAATACGTTGTAGTCTACTCAAATTGAAATGGCGAAGTTTGAACAATTTTCTAGTCAGAATAATACTATAAAATTTTGGTAGCCCTGTCAAAGCCTATAATGATTAATTTAGTGTTGCTTTACTGGGCTATGCCTATAAGAGGTCGCTTGATGAGTCGTGCTTAAGGATTTCTAATGGATTATCTGCAGGTAGATGTTGTGGTTCTACTCGAACAAGGGGATAACCTGCAGGTCGCTCCCAGTAGCGTGTTTATACTATTTTTTTTCTAAATCGCTCTCAATGTTTCAGATATCGGTATTCAAGCGTTTTGCATACTGTAATATAATTTCGGTTTCATTATTATATAGGCAGTTCCAGTTTTATTTTAGAACGTGCTTATTTCGAGGTTGAGCTTCCATTTCAATTGAAGGTGAATGAATGGAGCATTATCTGTCATTTCAGGTGAGTACCATAGTCGTTCTGAACCGTATGTATCTTCGCTGTTGTGAAGAAATATACATAGAAGCCTTATCTGTCATTTCAACCAAATTAATTTGATCCAGTGCTATACTAAGCTCGATAAAAGTACACAGCATCTCTAGCTTTAATGTGTTTCATCAATGTACGTATTCTTGATAAAGCTGAAATCTCGAAAACAAACACAAACTCCTTAAAGCAGCGTTGTGAACTTGTGTATGGCATCAAGGATAATCCAATCTTTCATGAAACGAAAACAGTAAAGGCTGCAAAACAGCAGGATCTATTAATTAGGAATAACTATTTTCACTCAGTCTCCCAACTTTCTTAATCTCATTGGTTTTTTGAAAATCCAACTTAAAACTGTCTTTTAGCTAGTGGCAAGAAGTGTTGAATGCATTGATGCTCCAATCCATCATTTTCATTAAAATGTTAACGTTATCACACCAACTGAGTAGAGTGGCGCTTCAAAGCTTTTAAAGATAGCTGCTTGATAAGGGTCATACACACTGCTAAAAGTTCCTTCACAATAAGATTATTTCACTGGTAAAACTGAAACTCAGTTAGTTAAAAATTGCCAAGTGAGAAATGCTAGTATTCACATCAAAAAATAGGAACATTATTAGGGCTTGTCTTTTCTTATTGTACATAGTGTATGTAATGCATAATTATGTAAATTTTTGGAAAATTCAACATTTTATTAAAATTGGTGCCTTAAAATATTTTGGTATTTTTGTATTAGATTCTAAAAGATAAATTTTAATTCCCAAAAATACTTTAACGATTTTTAGATAGATATACACTCACAGTTTAAATTTAGATTAATGTCATTAATGGATGCTTTGATAAAGAATCCCTACGACTGTCTTGACTAGCAAAATAAAAGGTGAAAACTGCAGAAGGGTTTTATTAGCTTTACTATATTTTGTTAATACTGGAAGATCAGGTAACTTAACTGCTTAGCTCATCACCAGACTGCAAAATTGATTCCATGAGCACTTTACGACTTCTGTCATGAGTAATTCAGTGAAATTTGTTTTCATGGCATCGAGCTCGCAACAGCTCAAACTGAAGGTGGAAATGACTGATCTAACAACCACGGAAAGGCCTAGTCGTTATTGAAATAAACAAAGGAAAACGTATGAGTTTTTTTAATTACGGTTCATTGGGTCCCATTAATTGAACGACTGAAAAGATAAGAGAGAAAATGGTTTCAAAATTCACCCACATGTGAGTGTTGCCCTTGATTTATTCGCTTTACTACTTATCCACCTGCATTCAACTTAAAATTAATGAAAATAATTTTTAAGCAATGAGATCCTCTACAGGAGAGCTACAGAGATACGAGGTATGCGCTCTTCGACTTTACCATGTCAACTCCAATCTAGGCAATGCTTTTGGGCAAGGTAACTTGATTGGATCTTCGTTCTCTATTTAATGTAATCGATGAGTTGGAGTATACGACGCTTTGCCTTTTGATGAAGAATAACTCAAAAAGGTCCGCAATTTGTGAACCGCAGCAGGCATTGTCCAGGACGAAGCCATAATGTGTCAATGCTTGCTTCACTTCAGAATGAGCAACAAAATACCCAGTTAAGATCTTTTGACGCATTTCTTTTATTATTGCTATTGTTCGACGACGTTTCCTGGATCAAAATGAAAAGTGGATTATTTGTCTAAATAGCGACTTCTAAAAAGCAAAGCGAAAAGGCTGCAATTAGATTCTCTCCAAGATAGATTTACAACGCCGTTTAAGAGAGCCTCACTACCAGAAGGAGAAGATGAAACGTGTACTCAACCGTCTACCACTGGTGTGTGATGCGTGTTTATTGAAATGGTGGGTACTCGAAAGTTGGCTAGAAGAAGTGAGGTAAATTTACAGAAAGAAGACAATTGCATCGACTAAAAATAGTAAGCAATTCAAGGATGATAATTATTCAAGTTATGTCATTAAAAATTCGGAGAACAAAGGTAGACATGTTATCAAATCCACAGTTATTCTTTGCGTTGGAGATAGTACTAATTTTGCGAAGCCACTGTTGTTTGAGCTAGCAAAAAATGATATACCTCTCTTTCTCATAAAACGAAAAAAAATTTTGACATGTATTTAGAGTATCTACCATCTGTAACGGATATTTTATCAAGAAGGAGTGTGTGAATATGTGTGAGTGTGCTAGGATTCGGTCAACCTGATTCACAAGTAAACAAATCGGCCAATTAGGTTTCGGTGAATGCACTCAAGCCAAGGCGGGGTTTCAGGAAGTGCGATGTCACTGTCAGGCCATTGCAATAATCCCCTAGATCTTTTGGTAGTATCTGAGATGCAGATGGAAATGCTTGATAAACACTTACTGTAAAAGGCTGCCAGTCTGGAAGTCAGGGTTACAGTAAGTCCGCAGCTTTTGTGAGAGACTTGAATTGTCAAAAGTGTACTTTATAGGCGTTATGGTGTCTCTCGGGTGGGAATTGGGCACAGAGGGTGAGGAATACAGTTAAGAATTTGATGGCTTCACAAGTGAGGCAATGTTTGGTCAAATGAGAGGCGAGTGCTTACATTCGTGAATCCAACCGAGTGATGGGAAATCCTTCCGTGGTGCGACTGCAGCAGGAAAGGTTTCCACTCCACTCGTCGGTGAATATATTGCGTTGTAAAGGGGGTCAGAGGTGAAGAGCTAGTTTGATAATGGATGCTACAAATCTTCATGATTTAACATCTTCATAGCTTACAATTTAAAAGTTAATAAATTATAAATAGATTAAAATAAATTATAAAATTAATACCGACTTTTATTCAGTTACCTTCAATTGCGTCCTAGCAAGTTTAGAAAACTAAAATTAAGTCAGGATAAATGAAAAAGGGGAATACCTTGATTAATATATTATTTGTTTCCTTAATTAGTAATGGGGAAACGGAGTACAGTTATAGCGGTCCCCTTATTTAAATTTCCTTCTTACTCTTGGGTAGATTTCGAGGAGGTGATATTTTGAGATCCGGCGGACATTCTAGTTAGTGCATATAATGAATAGGGTAAGCATAGATATAGATGCCTAAATGAAAGAGACCTACGTCCATGGTCTTCTGCTAGCTTATTCTCCGCTGGTTCTGATGGGAAACCTAAGTTTCGCTGCTGATGTACGCCTTATAGCATCCCGTTCTCAGTTTAGTAAGTTTCGTAGGTTAATGAGGACACGGTGTTTTCTATGTGTGCGCTGAAGAAGTCAAGCAAAATTTTCACGCGCAGTAATGGTGACGGTGCCAGTGACCTGACCATTTCAAATGTGCGTCAACGTTCACTTTCAAATAGTATCCAAATAGAAATCATGGGCTGAACGTTAAAACGGGACCAAGGAGTACATTTTGTTTTTTTGCCTTTCTCCATAGTTCCCATGTCTTCAACTTAGAAAAGTTTAGGAAATTGATCAGGTGTTATCATAAATCTGCGGTGATTCTACGGTCACTTGAGTGTAACAAACACCACGAAACTGGACATTCGAATCACCCCATCTCTCATTGTTTGATACTTGTCTTATTGACCGAGTTCATTTTTCCATTATTCAGGCACGAATTCAAAAACACCTTTTTCAAATGCTCACACTTTCTACTCAATTCCTGGTTTAAAGAATCTTTGTCATATCTTGGATTATAAATCCACCTAGTAAAAGAACAAAAGTATAGCCAACCGATACAGCACCACTTTTGCATCTTTCTAAATCCACCCAGAAATTCAGAAGCACCACATTTGAGTAGAAATATAAAATACGTACTTGATTGCTTGTGAAGATCTAGGCAAAATTTATCGATTTAACATTGTTGGACTCCTTATTAGACCCACCGAAATTCAATAATGCAGTAATCACATTCCAAATTATGGACTGTAAATAGTGAATTATTTAAAAAATAATAATAACTTAGAAAAGTTTTATTATATCTCAACAATTTTCTCACGGTTTGAGCATAAATATCCCATCGTCCAAAATTACGATTTGGAACAACTGTAATACTTTAAATGGACCGTTTTCTCGCGGCTGTAAATAGAACAGTCTGAAGTGAATCTCAAAGACGTTCAATATACAGAGTGTAGTAACTGCTTAAATAGTGCTCCTTCCCACAGTCAAATCAATAAAGGAGTGTAATCAACGAGAAAGGCTTTATTTGTACTGAAACAAACTCAGGATTAGGACAGATGGGAAAATTACTTGAGAAAAATGCCAAAAGGAAGTGGTGAGGTGACTGTGGACGGTGGATGATGTAGAAGAGCATGCGAAATGTGATGCTCATTAAGGAGTTGGTCACTCTGGCAAAAGCTGTGCTGACACGTGGGAATACAGCTATTCAGACCGTCTTCGAATGCGTTCATAAGCTCGTCAGCGGTTCTGAATGGGAAATCGACTGGCAATGAGACTACATCGCTGGCGCACTCTTCCACACGAACGCGGTTAACTTTTCCATGGTTATAAGCAAATGTTGCTCGCAGTAGCAATCCGGAGATATTCACCTTCGCCGAGTAGAAGCGAAGGTGAACTGTCGCAATTGTCTGAAGTGTATGACCAGTTTTTAGAAGAACTCACAACACGGAACGAGACTAGGAGCATAGAAATATTGCATGCGAAATTGTCATCTTTCACTGTCGAGCGTGAGCATTTATTAACCCAGGATTCTTTAATTAAGCTTAGAGCATTGAAATTCGTCACTTTCGTTGCAATTTCCTTTAGTGCACTGTACATCACAGCACTTGCTTCATTTTCTATACTCGTGTCTACATCGTTTGCCTCATCATCTGAATCTGAATCCGACTTCTAGAAGAAATGGATTTACCTAATTTAGAAAAGGCTGTGTTGAATGCCAGCAGAATAACAAAGTTTTAGCCAGTTACAACTTATGAGTGAGTGAGTGAATGAGTCTGCTATTCACTGTTTACGTGGACTTGCAAGAATGTGGGTTTATATTTTATTTCACATATTTTTCTGTAGAACAGAAATTTTCAATGTTTTGATAGCTCAAGTGATATAGAAAAGTCAATGGAGTAAACAAACTGTAAAAATGACCACTCGACACATTCCGATTTAGGGAATCCTCAGAATGGGCAGATCTCCAACTGCCCGTCATGGAGAAAACTTTAGCTTGGTTTTACTCTGCATAAACATTAAAACTGGGCAGAACCTACCTCAGGACTGTTCTCTAATAATGTAGCAAAATATTTTAAAGGATTGCGGTGTGCAAACATGACCTAAACCTTACAAACCTCAGTTGCAAAATCTTAGCAATGCCTTTCCTCTTTGTAAACATTTTCTTATATTTCAAAAATCCAAGTAGATCATGTGATTACCTCTTGATCAATCCTATCAATTATATCTCATTTAAGCAAATGTGATCATGTGATCCTGTCGATCCTTCGTTCATCAGGCCTATCAGTCCTACAGATGGACTAACTGTTTCCTTTCACACAAACAGGATAACGAAAGGATCACAAATGTTAACATTTATAAATTAAATTTAAGCTAAAATATGCTTAAACTGCCAAAGATAAAATACTATATCGTGAATTATCTGTTTTGTTCGAGCGTCACCTAGTGCAATTAAGTGTACGTTGATATCCGTGACGTTAAAAGTTGGATGCCTCATGAAAAATATCACAAATATCTCCTCACACGTTGGCTATCAATACCGAAAGGATTCCACCAATGCTTCATCATTACCACATAAGAGAAAGAACTGAGAACTGGAAAGAACTGAGCTAAGCAATCATTTAGGTGGAAAATATATTCCATTATTTTCTTAAAGGCCTATAAGCAGAGACAATTTGTTAATGCTAGAGTAAGTCAACGGCATGGACTTTTTAGGAGTGGTGGTGAATCTCCTCCTTTATAATTGCCTTGCAGCGAATAGCTCTTCAATGCTCCGCTTCTTAGACCCATCAGTTACGCTGCATAATATTAGTATTCGCGATGCTAGAAGGAAGATAAGAAGTCCATCCAAGAGTGTCTTACTAGCAACGAGTGTCCAAGTGTAGCGTAGGTGTGTTCAGTCTTACTTGATCTGATTTACCGACAAACACCCTTACCAGTTAGATTAGTGTCGTCAACACACTTAGTCGCGCTCTACTTAGGTGTGACCGGCTGGGTTTGTCGCTGGTGGGCGATACGATAATACTCCCGGGTCACCACAACATCCGTATCTTATGCCCGTGCGTAACCACCGCTGAGAATCCGCTATGGTTCAAACGTCTCCCATATTTTTAGGAGGCAATGCGACAAAGGACTCGAATTAGAAGGCCTACTGGACTACGAAAGAGATGAGTCATTTGGGTTGACAAGGCCCTACAGCTACGTGCGCACAGCCTGTGCGCAGCTTTGTGGGCACAAAAAACACTCAAGCAGCTGGTTAGTTACGCCTGTATAGCTCGTGGGATTGTCCCTTAGTCGGCCCAGTACATCCTTAAAATGAAGACAACACACACACGCTTCTACTAAGTGCATCATTAAAGCTAAATTCTTTGATGTTGAAATAATCGATGACGTTCATCCAAGTGCTCCGTCCCATCCTTGAATGCATAAGTAAGCTTAATGGTATCTAATAGTACCTACAACACATACATTGGCTTTTGCTTTTAGTATTAGAAGAACTGGAAATCGGGCTTTAGCTCAGAAAGTATTATATGTATATATTTAGCAAATAATTTTGTTTCGCACTTGTAGATACAACAGGAAAATGGTTTCTCAGATTTGTTTGATGGTTGGAGTATAGTAAAGCGAATATGTTGATACCAAGGGACTTAGTGAAAGACGTCTGTTATATATATGTAAGCTTAGAAAATCCGCCACTAACATTTAGTCTATTCCACTTTTACCAAGAAATCGAACTGCATTTTTGATGGTCATGAACATTAGGTTGTATCTTTCGTGCTTCTTAAAAATGTTTAAGTAATTACAAAGACTAAGCATATAGGTGTTTTGTGATGTACTCTAGGAAAGACAAAAAACGTGGAAAAAAACGTGAACAAAAGCAATATATTAATTGAGTGGCTGTAGTTTAATTTATGTGAAACTTGGCGTGCATTGGTACTTTTGAGCTAAAACCATTCATATCTAGAACGGCATGCTCAAACCTCTTAGAGAAACAGGGAATTACACTGAGACCACAAAACTGATATGAAATTCAATTAGATTAGTTAATAAAAGTTGACTTCGACAATGCTTAACAGGTTTTTAGTAAGCCATGGAGTATGTATTTCCAATTCATTATTTTTATAAGTTTCACAGTTACCTCTAAAGTTTCAACCATATTTTTTGAACGAACTCGCCGCTGATTGGTATTTATAAACCACACAGCATATTTTTCGCCTTTAAATGGTATATTCATGTTCGAAATCAAGGGAAGAGAAGTTGAATATGACTATTTTGATCAAAACGAAAAGAATTGACAGTAGCTAATGTATTTGTAAGCCAACAATTAGATTGAGGGAATTCATTGGTTATCAAGAATACCTAATTAAAGGCAACATTTGGTCCTTCGTTTCCTTTGTTCGAAATTCATACAGAACATATATGTATAATGCCCATAAAGTGACTGAAACTGAAATTAGTGTGTTCTTCGAATCAAATCCAGAGAGAGAGATTGCAAAAATGGGAGTAAATAGCTTGTTAATAGATTGAAAGAATTCACAGTTAAAGAGGGAGAGCACATTCATTGTACAGTTTAGTCATGTGTTCCGAGAGAACTTATGGCATCAACTTAAATATAATAAGCCAAATCCTCTTGGAGCATCAGCCACTATTACCCCTTGCCAATACATAATCCCTTTGAAATTTACAATTTTACAGCAATTTCGGAAGGGTATGGATAAAGACCACAAGGAGAGCCACTGTAACAAAAGTAATGACAATAAATGTACTTAGGTACTCGATAGAGCACTCATCGGATGCCATCTTTGGAATGGAATAGACACTGCAGGTAAAAGTTAGTAGATGTAGCCACGTACCCGGCTCTGACATCAAGATTACATCAGTCTTTCCACAGAAAGGCTGTGAAGTTCAAAGCCCGATGCCATAAACACCAGTGTTTTTAATGCTACTGACAATATACACTTTGACAGATTTTTACTGAAAAGCAGTACTCCAATTTGCGAATTCTTAACATGCAGACACATCTCACTTGGAATGAAGTTGAGCTAGAAAATCCTTTTCGGTTTGCCAAAATCACACTCTGGACATCATCAAACACTGTCCAAGGTTACCCGTTAGTCCTTAAGAAAGAACTGTTCAAGTGCAGTTAAATTAATACTTCTCTCCAGTAAAAGTTTGATGGTCAGCTAATATCAAACATTAAAAAACCCATCTACTCTGCAGCCTGTCATGCTGTAGAGGATTTCTGTATCCTGCATCGTATTCAATTTGGTCAACTCCAAGAGTGGAATATAAAATCCTATTTGTGTGATACAACTGTGTGTGTGCATCTCTCGAAAGGGCTCTTCGAGACACTGGAGTACGTCCACCACAAACTTTTACTAGCGGAAGGTATATTTACGATCCTTAATGGTTGATGCTTATTTTAGTTTGCTAGACCATTTCGACTCCTTTCTATGAATTCAAGATCAAGAAGATCCCTGTTGGTTATATAATATATATATTTATGAGAAAATGTCGAAATCACTTTCTGATGTCGAGATAACCACACAGGGTTTTCGACATATCATGTACACCAATGGAGCAAGATTTCCCAGCAAAGCAGCGTCGTTAAGGATGTCATTGCCGATAGGCAAATTAGAAAAGCCTCCAGAGCTCGCTGACAGCCCAGAACAGATACAAATCGTTTATACGAAGTTTAATGGATATAACAGGGCTTCAATTTAGTGCTAATACCCACTGTCCAGATCTACAAAAAGAAAAGGCGATTTAAGGAAATTCCAGCTTAGTCAGGAATTTCTAAGCTTCGATATCTAGGGTCCTTGAAAAACGATCATATTTAGCGTTTAAGATGGGTTAAATATTAAAAAAGAAGATGGAACCTCGTGGAAAAAAAGGCTGTGCCACGGAAATTTGGATTTAATTTTAATTTCATGAGTTAAGCGTTATAATTTATTGTTTTTATCCCTAAATATATGATAATGGGTGATAGACATGTATAACATTTCGCGCATACTGTAAATTGCCTACTTTACAAAGGTAATAAAAAATTTCCGTTTATTAAATAGACAAACTTTTGCAAATTATAACATTAGCAGTGAACAGCCCGAGGATTTTCGCCCATCTTAACTGCAAGTGGATTTCGTCATGATCAGATGTTAATTCACCTCCTAGTTCCATTTGCATTATCACTGGTTAGAACCTAAGCCTGACAATTTAATACATCATTGGCACTTAACCCATTTCGCGGTTTTCTGATTCTTAAAATCAAACAACACTGCTTATCTAGCCACGATCCAGTTGTTGCACGCTTATTTTTACAAGGAAACCAATAATTACTGTCTGTTTGGTGCAAAACTTTATGCTAGAACAATGACTGGTACTTCAGCTGAATATATGGTAAGCTGGCAATTTTTTCATGGGATAATAGAGACTTTGATTGCATGCATATTGATAAAAAGTCAAACTTTTTGGTGCTATTAGGGTTTTTTGGGAGACCAAGTTCACACTCTTCTGGTTCAAGAACTGTTTCGGAGGGAGACGACATCATCTATTAATTTAATACTGCTACACCGATCTATGCAGCCGGAATTGCTGAAGAATTGCACGAGGAATATTCCAATGGACTGAGCAACTCATCTGGTTTATTTACGTGATTTCCGCCGTCTTCACTTTCCACAAAAGGTGGGTATTCGCCATAATGAAATACTTTTCGCTGATTTTTCATAGAGTTTCTACAATTTTTGTCAGTGAATAGTGTTATAATGAAATGAGGGGAGATTGGGTGGACTAATATCTAGAGAATTTTGATTTAATGACACAGTTTTTTTCGATTTCAGGGATTTTAAGCAGGTTAACGATTTACAATAAGCAGGTAGAGATATTTGGTTAGCCATTTAAGTGGGTAGTATTTGAATAGCTCAGATGCAAATGATTCGGTACACGCATTATGTATATCCATTTTGCAATTAAAGCTCATTTAATATTAATTGGAGTATAAGCTTACATTCACTGAGTCACACGTAACAATGTCATGTTTAATCTCTTGCAGCCTAACGAAATAATCCAGCTTGATCAAAGTATTCACGTTGTCTACTTGGTAAAAGCATTGGGACTGTTGCTACTCAAAAAAAACGCTCACTTCGGAAACTGGACATTCGACAAGGCTCGTCTGTTTTCCTAGTCATTCCAAACATATTCGTGAAGCATAAACAATGCAATTGGTTAAGTGGTCATTACGAAATCTCATACTGATTGCAAGCAACTGATTCTTGCATAAATTTAATTAGAATCCTAAGGAAATCCTAATGTGCTTCTCTTTACGTCAGTCATAACGACATTTTAAAGTTGAAACGCAGCATCAGAAATTGTTGGATCGCTCTCACCACCGTTGACTAATGTCACACAACTTACGTGTTTACTGAAATTAGCTCTCCGCCTCATTCTTAAATCGCTTCTTTTCTGGATATTGTGTTGTTAAAATCAACTGTATTCGTCCACTTGTTTTTTTAATTTCCATTAATCTAAAGTCTTCGACTAGAAGCTTACGTTAAGGTGCATTTTTGCATAGTGAATGGTGGTTGCAACTCTAAGAACTGGACCAAGGGACCAAGGAAATTCCTGAAGTGGGGTTTATCACTTTATTTTCTAATATACCTACCTTACAATTACTTTCCAACAGACCCACCTTACCTTTCAAGTATGTTTTTCAATGTAGAAACTATGAGGCAAGTTTTCAAAATGAGGTGTTGGGTTGCGTAATCCACTTTTGAATGGGCAATGAGAACTAAAGTTGCCAGTTTCGTTACTTCAACTTAGTGCATTGGGCACTTAGTGGATTGGGCAGCAGTGATTCTCGGGACTGCAATAGTGCTTGAATGGACATCGTAGACGATTTAACGTTTAACTCTTGGCAACAACAGCAATGTTGCAAATGAGTTCCAAAATGTTCAATTGAAAACAGAACAGATACCTCCATTTTTATAGCTATTTGGTGCTAAAACCCTAATATTCCTGAAAGCGTTTACATGAGATATGGTAAGCCTGAAAGAGGAAAGTAACAAAAAATAAAAGAAACTCAAAGAGCAAAAATATTAGAAGTGATGCATTTGGAATGAACCAGAACTCGAGTTCATATATAGCATATAAGTCAAAAAAAATCCTCAAGCACACGTATGCAGTTGCGCAATGATTGATGTGTCGTGTGCTATCAGAGGCGTTTGATTCGCAGTTTGGAATGAGTGAACTCCTGAAAGTACAGACAATTTCCAACGTTCCTCTAACTTAATTTTCTAGTAGGCTAGAAAATGCAGCCTTATTTTGAGTTACTATGTTCTATGAATTACCGGAATGCTTAATTTGTTGAGTGTATTTAGGTGACATTAAATCAGTAAATTGTTTGATAAGCCGAAATACATCTTGCGGACAAAATACTCCGAACACATTTTCAAATGTCAGAAGTTGGTAACTATCTTCTAAGTTCAGTGAAGTGACCTTACACTTTCAACTGGAGGCTAGGTTTGAATGCTGATTTCAATGTGGAATTTCTGCCCACTGTATTGACCAGCTGTTTGGAACCAGGTCATAATTTTAATATATTTGTGTATATTTCTAGAGGATATGACTAACGTGGAATAATTATAATTTACAAGTAGTCAAAATTTTCTTCATTTCTTTATTTTATAGGCTTCCCGTAAAATTTGAGGTAAATTCTCTTAAGAAATACCTTCGGTTCTCTTCAAAACGCTTAGATAGTGAGTTATTTCAAGAATATTAGAACATATCCTAAATACAGCTGAATTGCTGAGTTTGTTCTGGTATCTTCTGCAGGTGGGGATTCAGAGATAATAAATGATACTATCTAACCTCTACAGATATTCCCCAGTTTTCTATAATTAATGTGTAGAGATTTTTTAAAACTGATATTGATGATAAGGCGGTCTTTGCTTTCTTCCTCTTTTACGATTAACCGTCGTAGGCGAGTCAAGGTCAAGGATATGATAATTATGGAATTCCATTACTTTTGTTAAAATATTTACTTATTTAATGTCTCTAGCTTTTTCCGACTCCACTATCTTCAGAGATAAACCTATTTAAATATTATTTTGAGTGGTCATTTAATGCTACTGAACGTAATTTCAGCAAAGTGTAAAATAGCTTCAATATTGCTAAATATTTAATAAGTTAAAAGATTTCTCCAACTTAAAGTAGCGTAATTGTATCCTTAATAAGAATAAGTATGTGTATATATCTTAAATGAGCTTATAATTCTTTTTTTGATATGCTAGGTCTCGATTTAAATATATATGGATGAAGAGAATCAGCATTGGAATCGACTGATCTGGTGCGATGCAATATATATGGGGTTGATAACAGTAACAAAAGGCATTCGTATTTTAAATTCCGCTATTTGATTTATGAAAAATAATGTAAGCATCAAGGGCTTATTTAGGCTTTGAAATGCATCGCAAAATATAGTGGTAATGGAAATCCTTTTGAAAAAAAAGTTATATAATGTCGAAGCAGACTTATATTAAACAATTTTTTTAAAGCAACTGAGTTTTTCATGCTCAGCAAAGTCTTTGCTAGTTTAAATGAGATTAAAACACATTTTTCATAATTCAAGCCCAGTTATTCTAAGCGAAACGCATAGTGATTATTGAAAGTCCAAAAGCCTTGAACAAACAGTTTTCTCGCTTGTTGTCTTCACAGCTAAAGAGCAGCAGGAGTAATGTTTTAATTAATTTTCCTGTCCTAAGGAGTATTTACAGTGCTGACAGACGTGAGCTTCATGGATATTCCCTGTGATCAAATGAAACCTGTGTACTCCTTATTGAGTTTATGCACCTGTGAATTTGTTATGCCTAAATCTTGTAGATTTATACTGCAAGAAATTTATCATTTCGAAAGGAATTTTCGCTATGAATTTCTGCTAGTCATGAAATATCAGGCACACACAGAACTACTTATCTGACCTCTGGGGCTGAATGCGACCTCCTCATTGGAATCTTGCAACTGATCAGGTGAGCATGAGACCATGGAAAACACTACAGATTCAAAACCCAGTTACCATGGAAAATGGTGCACTACACTTAAAATTAGAAAGTTCTGTGGATTATGAGCTTTGAAACTAAATTCTTCACTGCGAATGATATAATTTATAAAAGGTTTTCCATATAATAGATGGAAAATTTTCTACTACCATTGCAAAGTAGACAATTTACAATATGCGCATAATGTTATACCTGTAAGGCATGTCAAAAGTATTTAATTGAAAAACATAATCTGTGGCTTGATCAAATCTTGTTAAGCGTTGTCGAAGTCTTTTTTCAGTAATTAAATAAATTGAATTTCAACTCCGTTTTGTGGTCTCAGAGTAATTTCCTGTTTCTCTAAGTGGTTTGAGCATGCATTTCAGGATATAAATGGTTTAAACCCAAAACTACAGCCACTCTATTCATATATTGCCTTTTTGTTTAATAGAAACTTCTCTCAATTCCTCGCCTTCTTGACTTTCCTAATGCGTTTCTCGAAACACGTCTAAACTTAGTATTTATAATAACCTTAACTATCTTAAAAAAGCACGAGCAGTACAACCTAATGTATATGATTATAAAAATGTAATTTGTTTTCTTTGTAAAAGTGCACTAGATCATATGTGAGTGGCGCAGTTTCAAAGCATATGTATATAAATAGATAACTGACGTCATCATCATCGAAATGTTCTCTTTATCCTAAATCAAGCTTCAAAATCGAATCAATTAAACAAATCTGAGGAACCATTATGCTGCTGTAACTACAACTGTTATTCAAAATTATTTGCAAAGTGTAGTCATTTATGGTGACTTGCAACTTAATGATCCCGACCAGTAAACTGAAAATTGTTGCCATAGCTTCTTTTGACAATATATAGGCTACTCAGTCATGTCAAAATTGTCCTAGCTGCTCTGAAACAGTTTAACGGTGGATTGTGAATTTTTATGTGCAGCCCCAATATTTCCTAAGCTTGCTCCTTAGCAGTGTGTTGTAACTACGAAAAATTAAACTTATAATGTTCTGATTATTTCAGACTACATTTTATTTTACATTTGCCATTCACTGTGAATTATGAATAGTTGTTTATGTTGTTAAGAGGACGCATTAAATTAGATAGCATTAATACCTCGAAAATACACATCATAGTGACTTCATGCCCAGCTGTGTGACATTTTAGTAATAAATATTGGACTTATTTGTAATGATCAAATCAAATAAGATTTGAAGGGTATTTTAGAAAACATTAATACGGGTTATTCAGGCTCGAAATAAAAAATAATGATTAGAAGAAGAGCTAACCTATTGTTACTACAGGGTGACTATATCAATGGAGGTAATGCAAAAGCACAGGCAACGAGGAAAGATATTGGTATCCACAACGAGCTTCGGAATGAAACATTTATCAGTGCGATGACACCTCTATGACACCTTCCATCAGTGCGATGGGCTTTTCAGAATGGAATCTTCGAGAGAAGGTTTCTATGCTCATACTGATGGGGTTTTCGTGGTATCAGATGCTTCTCTTTAGGGATATAAGTCTAGTGACCACTTTCACATCCACCAATATTCCTTTCGATTTCTTTCCAACTTCAAATTGTTAAAGGATTTACCAACGGAGTATGTCAAATGCTTGCGTAGAAAACAAGGGATCAATCATGGGCATGAAATACCATTAGAAACGCCAATGGTATTATTGGAAAGAGACCTGCTAGTGACTCCTGCGTTGCCCAAAATTATCACCTATTCTTGAACCCTATTTTATCAAAAAAACAAAAAAACAAAAAACAATTGGAAATGTGTACCTTTTGCTTAGTTTAAGCATCAAAATGCATATCTTTCTTATTTTTAGAACTCCGATGCTGTGTAAGCAGGTTAGAGAGTCTTCTGAGCATGCTGGAAGGACTTCCATCAGTGCGATGGGCTTTTCAGAATGGAATCTTCGAGAGAAGGTTTCTATGCTCATACTGATGGGGTTTTCGTGGTATCAGATGCTTCTCTTTAGGGATATAAGTCTAGTGACCACTTTCACATCCACCAGTATTCCTTTCGATTTCTTTCCAACTTCAAATTGTTAAAGGATTTACCAACGGAGTATGTCAAATGCTTGCGTAGAAAACAAGGGATCGATCAATCTTTGGGGCATGAAATACCATTAGAAACGCCAATGGTATTATTGGAAAGAGACCTGCTAGTGACTCCTGCGTTGCCCAGAATTATCACCTATTCTTGAACCCTATTTTATCAAAAAACAAAGAAACAAAAAACAATTGGAAATGTGTGCCTTTTGCTTAGTTTAAGCATCAAAATGCATATCTTTCTTATTTTTAGAACTCCGATGCTGTGTAAGCAGGTTAGAGAGTGTTCTGAGCATGCTGGAAGGACTTCCATCAGTGCGATGGGCTTTTCAGAATGGAATCTTCGAGAGAAGCTTTCTATGCTCATACTGATGGGGTTTTCGTGGTATCAGATGCTTCTCTTTAGGGATATAAGTCTAGTGACCACTTTCACATCCACCAGTATTCCTTTCGATTTCTTTCCAACTTCAAATTGTTAAAGGATTTACCAACGGAGTATGTCAAATGCTTGCGTAGAAAACAAGGGATCGATCAATCTTTGGGGCATGAAATACCATTAGAAACGCCAATGGTATTATTGGAAAGAGACCTGCTAGTGACTCCTGCGTTGCCCAGAATTATCACCTATTCTTGAACCCTATTTTATCAAAAAACAAAGAAACAAAAAACAATTGGAAATGTGTGCCTTTTGCTTAGTTTAAGCATCAAAATGCATATCTTTCTTATTTTTAGAACTCCGATGCTGTGTAAGCAGGTTAGAGAGTGTTCTGAGCATGCTGGAAGGACTTCCATCAGTGCGATGGGCTTTTCAGAATGGAATCTTCGAGAGAAGCTTTCTATGCTCATACTGATGGGGTTTTCGTGGTATCAGATGCTTCTCTTTAGGGATATAAGTCTAGTGACCACTTTCACATCCACCAGTATTCCTTTCGATTTCTTTCCAACTTCAAATTGTTAAAGGATTTACCAACGGAGTATGTCAAATGCTTGCGTAGAAAACAAGGGATCGATCAATCTTTGGGGCATGAAATACCATTAGAAACGCCAATGGTATTATTGGAAAGAGACCTGCTAGTGACTCCTGCGTTGCCCAGAATTATCACCTATTCTTGAACCCTATTTTATCAAAAAACAAAGAAACAAAAAACAATTGGAAATGTGTGCCTTTTGCTTAGTTTAAGCATCAAAATGCATATCTTTCTTATTTTTAGAACTCCGATGCTGTGTAAGCAGGTTAGAGAGTGTTCTGAGCATGCTGGAAGGACTTCCATCAGTGCGATGGGCTTTTCAGAATGGAATCTTCGAGAGAAGCTTTCTATGCTCATACTGATGGGGTTTTCGTGGTATCAGATGCTTCTCTTTAGGGATATAAGTCTAGTGACCACTTTCACATCCACCAATATTCCTTTCGATTTCTTTCCAACTTCAAATTGTTAAAGGATTTACCAACGGAGTATGTCAAATGCTTGCGTAGAAAACAAGGGATCAATCATGGGCATGAAATACCATTAGAAACGCCAATGGTATTATTGGAAAGAGACCTGCTAGTGACTCCTGCGTTGCCCAAAATTATCACCTATTCTTGAACCCTATTTTAAGAGCCACCATATATATGTGGGAGACTGTCACTGTCTCACTTACCAGTGAAGCACTCCCAATTAGTTGGACGCACAGCGGCACGAAAGTGGGGACAAAGAGAGGAAACTCATTTTCAATACATTTACTAGGCTTCATGTTAAGTTAGGGATTGATATGGTGCTCTCCTTCCATTTGAAAAT